>JAJMEW010000165.1:0-109057 GCA_030574395.1 Pichia californica
TGACTTTAAAATTTTATGCTTATACTCACAATATTAATATCAGCTTACGTAAAGGTTGCGGCCATATCTAGCAGAAAGCACCGTTTCCCGTCCGATCAACTGTAGTTAAGCTGCTAAGAGCCTGACCGAGTAGTGTAGTGGGAGACCATACGCGAAACTCAGGTGCTGCAATCAAATTTATATATAGAGAAGTTTTTATTAATTTATATAAATTTATAGTTATACTTAATCACTGGATGAAAAAAAAAAAAAAAAAAAAATTTGATTTTTCTTCGTTATTCGTTCCATTCATGTTCTCTGTATATTAGGGGGTTTTTAGAACTAAACATTCTTTCCTCCATTCGTCACGACAATGAAGATTATTACACTATATAGATTTATATATTCCTGATAAGTTTGTAAGTTATATAAATTGTGTACTAATACTTTCATCATGTTCGAAAAAAAAAAAAAAAAACAGCAATATTATAGCTTTTTATTTGAATACTTGTAATAAAAATTAAGAAATGATTTAAATATTTATTAAATTAAATCTGGATATCAAAAAAATTAACATAAAATAAAATCTTAAATTTGTAATTATTGTTCTTGTTTTTTTTTTTTTCATCCAGTGATTAAGATGTCACATGACTATGCCTAAGTAGGGTAAACATGGCACCTTTTTTTGCAACAAATGGTCGGATGGTCTAGTTGGTTATGGCATATGCTTAACACGCATAACGTCCCCAGTTCGATCCTGGGTTCGATCATTTGAATTTATTTTTTTTTAATTTCTAATTTGTTACTCTAGATACTATTCAATAATAGTATGATTTTTCTTTCTCAATACAACTCAGCGAAGGAACTTAATAAAACATATATATACATCCAATACATAATTCTACACCACATCACAACCTATCAACAATAAATAGATAAATAGATAATTAAATCAATAAATTGATAATTCATTCGATAAATAATGTTAACTAGGAGATCTATCTACACATTTAAGACAAGTGTTCAATTACAACAACAACGTGACTTTGTTAAACCTGCTTTATATGCAGCTGCATCAATTGCATATTCAATAATATCACCAAAGATTAATCTTGCAAATAAAATTGAAAATAATGAATTAAATATTAAAAAGACAAATAATGAAATTGAACTTGAAAATTTCGAAAATTTAAATAAAAATAAAAATAAAAATAAAAGATTATTTAAATCATTACAAAGACCAAAAAAAAACTATCCAAATCATATACCATTATTTAATTATGAAAAATTACTTTTATTTGTTGGTTCATCAATTGGTGCATTCTTACATCCTGAAAGAAATGAATTTATCGTTGCTTTAGGTGAATCAACTGCAACCAATAGATTTTTATTACAATTAAGATCAGATATGTTACATGATCCAATTGGTAGAGAAATTTTAAAAGAAAGACCTTATATTACATCAAATCATTTAAATTTAAATAAATTAAAATCTTATCCTGAAAATTCTTTTGGTAAATGTTATTATAATTGGTTAATTAGAGAAAATTGTTCACCAGATACAAGAGTTGATGTAAAATTTATTGATGATGAAGAATTAGCTTTCGTATTTCAAAGATATCGTCAATGTCATGATTTTTATCATGCTTTATTAGGTTTACCAGTTTTTCGTGAAGGTGAAATTGCATTAAAATTTTTTGAATATTTAAATATTGGAATTCCATTTGGTGGTTTAGGTGCTATTTTTGCACCTTGGAATGTTAAAAAATCAATTGAAAGGGAAAGACTTTTCAATATTTATTATCCTTGGGCACTTAAAACTGCTTATAATTGTAAAAAAAATTTAATTAATGTATATTGGGAAAAGATAATGGATAAAGATGTTAATGAACTTAGGAAAGAACTTGGTATTGAAATTCCACCTGATATGAGATCACTTAGAAAGAAACATATATCTACTATTTTGTAAATCTTTATAATGATGATGACTTTTATAGAAATAATTTGTATTTTGCTTCAAGTAAATCTTGTAGGTCTTAAAAAAACTCAAAAAAATAGTTAACTGTGTAATAACAATAATAACATCGATGCAACACACTTTTGGAGCGAGTACATAGTTATTGTTAACGTTTAACGTTTAATGATAATTCATTTTACGTACTGTTATATACTATAATGGACAACTAAATCCAGTTGAACACATTCATACATCAGTCAACACAAGTCAGAATGGCGAAAACATCACCATTGACAACTCTATTTTCATTATCATTACTCCTAGCATTAGGATTTTTCAATATTGTTCTTTCATGCGCTTTATATGAAACATATTATCCACTATTTGTAATACTTGTTTTCTTACTTGCTCCAATTCCAAATACTATAGCAGGCTGTGTTACTAATTCTTCATCAACATATTATTCTGGATATGGTGATATGGATGATTCTGATCCTGTAAGTAATTTTGAAGCTTTCATGAAATTTTTAACAGGTATGTTAGTATCAAGTGGTACATTTTTACCAATAGTTTTATGGCATAATAATATTATTCCAAGAGGTAGCTTTCTTTTAAGTTTATCAGGTGGATTTTTGGTTTATTTAAGTTTTGTTTTATTTGGAATGGGATTTCAATCAAGTGATGAAGATAATTATGATTTTTAATTAATTAGTTAATTAATTAATTAATTATTAGGGTATATTTCTAATTCAATGTATAATTTATATTTTTCTTTTTTATTTTAAATATATACATTTAGAATATTATGGAATAGTTTAGATAAAATGTTTACAAAATTAAATTTATCAATTATTCTTTAAAACTAAAGTATACGAGTATATTATATGTATATAGTACAAATGGTAAAAAAAATTCTAATTCTTTCCTTGTTTTTTTTGTCTACGTTTCTTACCAATAATTCTCTTCACATTTTCAGCAACATCAGAATCATTTGTCTTTTTATCATCCTTAGATTGATTAGATTTCCCTACATTAGGACCCTTATTAAGATTTCCACGTTTACCTTTAAAATTTGATGTTTTTTGTCTCTTATTATTTTTATCAAAACTTTTACCATTTTTCTTATCAGAATCATCTTTTTCAAAATCTCTCTTTCTTTTATTCGATCCATCAGTTCCTTCATTTCTACTTCTTACTATTTGTTCATATCTTCTTTTAACAACACTTGCATTTTCTATAGCAAATTCAGCAACTAATCTTCTTTTATTTATAGATTTATCCTTTTCAGCCATCTTCTTTTGCTCTTCAGTTAATCCAGAACAAATTTCAGCTTTTGTAACTTCATGTGCATTTAACCATCTTAATGCCATTAATGCATGTTTATGATCTCTAAATTCTAAGAAACCATAACCTCTAGATCTACCATGTTCACCTGAACCTTTAACTTCATTAATAACTTTTGCTTGTGTAACAACACCATGTTTTGAAACTTTTTTCTTTTCATCTGCATCTGTAATACCTAATTTTTCTAAAACAAAATGTTTTTGTTTAGTTGATCTATCTATTTCTTCCTTTGATAATGGTTGTCTTAAACTTTGTTTAACTTCTGTTGCAAATTCTACAATTGCTTTTCTACCAAGTTGTTTAAGTGATTTATCATTCATTGCTCTAGGTAAATTTCTAATTGCTAATCTTGTCATTGATAAATGTAAACCAGGATTTTTTTTTAATTGATCAACACGTAAATTAAATGACCTTTCTCTAACATCTAAATCACCTTGACTTAATAATGAAGCTAATTTAGAATTTGGTCCAATTCTACCTTCATTTAAAAGATATAAATTTCTTTTATCACTTTCTTTCGGTACTCTACCAAGCATTTCTTTTCTATTATTTGCACTCTTTTCAGCCATTCTAGCAGCAGAATCTCTATCTAAAGCTGGCGCGATTTGCATAATACGACCTTCATAAACATAAAATGGTGATACATCATCAGGTAATAAAACTGAATTTGATGAAACACTTGGTGCATTTAATAAACATTCTTCATATGGTGCATTTGATTTAAATGCAATAAATGCAGTACCTCTTGGAAGTCCCGTCTCTTTATCAACAACAGGTAATGCATATTTAACTTCACCAAGTTTTTCAAAATGTTTTTGTAAACCTTCTTCAGTAACATCATATGGAAGATTACGAACAAAAACACAGTAACGTTCTTGTCTATTTTTTTTGTTCTTATTATTAACTTCTTCTGTTTCTTCTAAAGCAAGAAGTTTAGCATCTTCTTCAGTAATTGAATTATTATTATCATCATTATCATCATCATCATTACCATCATCATCTTCTTCTTCATCTTCATTATCTTCATTAGGTGACACCATATTAACATCATTATCATCAATTAAATCTTCTTCATCTTCTTCTGCAGCCTCCTTTTCAGCTTCTTCTTCAGATTCATCAACTTTTGAATTTTCAATTTCTTCAACTTTAGATTCTAAATCTGTTTTAATTTGACTCCAATGTTGTTTATTAACAGCAAAATCAACTGCAACTTCTCTACCATTAATTTTCATACCAACAGATTCCTTTACTGCCTTTTCTGCATTTGAATGTTTACTCATAGTAATAAAACCAAAACCACACATTTTACCATCTTTCTTTTTTGGAATCTTTGATTCTTTAACAGTACCATACATTCTAAAACATTTAGCTAATTCATCTGGATTTTTTATACTCCAAGGTAAATTTCTAACAATAAGTCTAGCAGATCTTTCTAAAGCAACTTTTTCAGGAGCAACAATATCCTTTTTAATTTTTTTAACTTCATTATCATTATCATTATCATTATCATCATTATTATTAATATTTTTTCTATCTCTTCTTTTAGCTACATCAACTCTTAATAATCTATTATTAAGTTTAGAAGTTTTAGCCTTTTGTAATGCAATCAATGTATCATCATCAGATGTGAATGAAACAAATCCAAAACCTCTTGATTTATTTTCTTTATCATTAACAATAACTGCATGTCTAACCGGTGCAAATTCTGAAAAAAAATCAGAAAGTTGATCATTTGTAACATCAAAAGGAATTGCACGTACAAATAATGTCTTTCTATCTAAAGAATCATCTTGTGATTTTGGTTTCTCGATTGACATTCTAATTTTGGTTTTAGTTATCGATGTCTTTATATGATTAAATTCAAGATAAATTAACCTGTTGTTTAAAAGAAGAGATATTATTATCATTCAATTTTTCATTTATTATTTGAACAAAAAAAAATAAAAAAAAAAATTTCAAAAAAATTTCAAAATTTCAAAATTTCAAAATAAAAAAAAAGAGAAAATAAATGTTTCTGCTTACGTCAGCGTCATCATGTTTTTCATAAATTTGTTTTGATTTGTTTACAATTCTATAAACATGAATTTGAAACTATTATGTGTTTTCCTCTTGTATGATATAGAGCACAGAAAAAGAAGAAGAAAAAGAAAACTAAGAAGAAGGTTAGTTATTATGCCACCACCTCTTAAAAGAAAAAAATTGAATAATTCAGGGATTCTCTCAAACTCTTATATACCACCCTTAACTGCTATACAATTAGAACGTGAATTACAAAAATTACCACCAGATTCTTTATATAGTTTAACACATCTTTGGTTATCTATAACTGCAACACAACCAATTCCTGATGAAAATCAAAAAAAGCAAGGTTTTTCAAAAGATTCACTTTCAAAATTATATTTAAAAAAATTAGAAAAATTTAAAACTATAAAATCTAAAGTAAATCTTAAAAAAAAATTAATAAATATTTTATTAGTTGAATTTTACCCAGGTGGATTAAATACTTTACAATTAGCGCAAATAGATGTTCAATTAATAGTTGATAAACCAAATTCTAATTTATGGGTTTCATCAACTGCAAAAATTGTTAATAAAACTTCTGATATACCGAACAATAACGAAGAAAATAATCACATATGTCAAGATAAATTAAATAAATTAACAAATTACACATTTTCTTTAGATTCTCAATTATTTTTAGATACTTTTATTTCTAATTTATCCAATTTATTTTTAACACATGTTTATATATCTAGACATCCATATTATCCATTGATTTTAATTAGAGTTCAAATGTATAATTTTTCACATTGTAAACCAAAGGATAATAATATTAACAATAATATATTATCAAATTTAACAAATGATTCATTAGATAAGATTGCGAAATTAAAATTTGAGAATGATTTTCAAAGAATTATTAATAATAAAAAAGATAAAAATTTATTAAATAATAATAAATTTATAAATAATGGATTTCAAAGGCAAATTCAAATTCAAAATAAACCACAAATTATACCACATAAACCATTTTATATTTTATTACCAATATCTTCACCTCATATTATACATACACCTGAATTTTCTGAAGATATTAGTATGAGATTAATATTACAAACATTAGAAACAACATTATCATATTCAAATCAATTTAAAAATAATTTAAAAAATAATAATAAAAATTTGTTTAAAAATTCGACAATTTTAAATGATACAAAAATTAAAATTTTTTTAGATTCTGATATTTCAAGTCCAATTAGAAATTTAAATACAATATTTACACTTAAAGGTATTTCAAGATTTAGTTCATCAATTGGTTCATGGGCTCCATATGCAAATGATTTAGTTGATATTAGTATTTTTGGTGATGAGAATAAACATCAAATAATTCAACCTGAAATTTATATTGATTTAACTGATGATTTTGAAATTGATAAAGAATCAGATATGAAAAGGGTTGCATCATTAAAATTTAAAGGATCAGTTTTTAAAAAAATGAAATCAATTGAAATACTTGAAGGAAATGATAATAATGATAATAATAATAATAATAATCATAACCATGATGTATCATCAATTGAAGAAATTAATGAATTTAATTCAACTGGTATTGAATCTAAACAAGATTTAAATTCAAATTTAAATTTAAAAGATTCATTTGATTCAATTATACCAATTCATGAATGTAAATTTCAAATCAAGGATGATTTAATTGAATTTTTTAAAAATAGGAAAAATAAAGATAAGAAAAATAAATCTTCTTTTAATAAATTACTAAATAATAATTCATTATTTAAATTTAATTTAGATTTATATGGATCTGATGTATTCGGTGGATTACATGAACTTGCATCAAAAGGAATTGTTGATCCATATAATGTTCCTGATTGGTTAACTGGTGAATCAGGTTATATTGGTGGAGTTATAAATAAGGGTAAAATGTATAGAAAGAAATAAAAATGGAAAAATAGTTAATTAATAATTTATTTATTGTATAAAAAATTGGCCTGTATGTATAGATATGCATGTAATATATAAAAAGAAGTTGTTATGTATGTGTCTTATAGTAAAAGAAAAAGAAAAAGAAAATATTTATATATATGAAATCCGAAATGCAATAAATGGTTAATCTTCTGAATAAAATATTGGATCAAAGCTGCTAATTGCTGTTTCCATTATTTCACGAGATGTATATATGGGGAATGATTCGTTATTTAAATGTTTTAATTGAGAAAAATTGTGGTAATTATCATTATCATTAATATCGTTATTGTTGTTATTATCATTATTAGTATTATCTGTAGTCGTTTCAACATCATCATGTAATGATATAAAATCTGAAGAAATAAATTGTTCATGTTGAATATTTACTTTATGTTTTTTATTATTATAACCATGATCAACATAATCATAATCATAATCAAGGTTATTATTATTAGTATTATAATTAGTATTTTCTGATTTTCTTTTAGATCCAATTTTAATGTTATTAATAATTTCTTGATTGTGTGTATTTGAAGATTGTACTTGAAAAGTTGAATTATTAAAATTTTCAATTTCATTCAAGTACTGATGTTGATATTTATTTTGATTTTGATATTGATTTTGATTTTGATTTTGATATTGAACATTTTCATTAATTTGATCAGTTATTATACTATTACTAGATAATAAATTTGAATTAACTAAAGTTAAATCATCAGTATCATCAATTGAAATGTTAGAATTAATATTTTCTTCATTAATAACGATTTTATTATCATCATTATCAACTTTATCATCTAAAATTGAATTTAGAGGATACTTTTGAATAATTCTATCAAATTGAAGAATATTATTATTACTATTATCATGATAATTATTATGATAATTATAATTATCATCATATTGGTGATATAAAGATGGATCAAACATTGGTTTATCCGACATACCCTGTGCCCGGGTAAGATAAGCTAAGCACTTTGGCCTGACTGTTATGTTCATTGTTGTTGCTGTTGTTGTTGCTGTTGCTGTTCTGTATTAATATGTATCAGTGTATATATATAAAAACAGCAGCACGGACAACAAAGAACCCATTTGCAGAGACCAGCTGAGCCTTCACAATTCTTAATTAATTAATGAAGCCATGTGGGGAGACGGGCTGCTTACGTCAGCCGCAGTCACGTGACCGCCGCGCAAAGTCACGTGCCTGAGCATCACTTGTGGAAAATTGCCGAATCGGGCAACACCGCCTCCCGTCTTTTTTTTTCACAGCAGAACGTAAGAAGTAACACGGAATAGATATTAACATTACCATTCCTATTATTATGACAATGGAACAGAGCTGCAGGTTGATGGTTGATGTTTTATAACAGATAGTACTCTAATACGATGATGGTGTTGACGATGTCGATGATCCTGGATCCTGGTCATGGCCTACCTGTAGTTATCTCTTCTTTATCTCTTCCATTTCCCTTTTTATTCACTGTATAGTTAACTATATCTGACACCTTTCCCTCTTTTCCATTTGTTTTATTATCATATACACTATATATCCCTATTCGCAAATCATTATTTAATTACTAATCATAATAATATAATCAAAATCAGCAACGGCAACAACAACAACAACAACAACAATGCAAAGAATAAATACTAAAAATATATCTTCATTTAGTTCAATAATATCATCTCGTCAAATAATTAAAAAATACTTTAATAGTCGATTTATAAGTAGTTCAAATAATGTTTTAAAACCAAGACCAACAAATATTTCAAGAGCTTCTGCAATTAGTTCAAATTCAAATGATAATCAAAAAATAATTCCACCTCAATTATCACAAATGTCATTTCCATGTCTTGAAAAATTAGAAAAACGTTCAAAAGATTTAGAAGAAAATCTTGAAAATGGTCCTGAACCATCATATTCAAAAATTACTCGTGAAAATGTTGAAATTTTTAAATCTTTTCAACCACTTTTCCTTGATTATGGAGGTTATTTACCAAATTATGAAATTGCTTATGAAACTTGGGGTAAATTAAATGATGATAAATCAAATGCAATTTTATTACATACAGGTTTATCAGCTTCATCACATGCTCATTCAACTTTAAAAAATCCAAAAAATGGTTGGTGGGAAGAATTTATTGGTGAAAATAAATATTTAGATACAAATAAATATTTTATAATTTGTACAAATGTTTTAGGTGGTTGCTTTGGTTCAACAGGTCCACAATCAAATGAACCTTTATTAAATCAACCTTATGCAACTAAATTCCCAATTTTATCAGTTAATGATATGGTTAGAGCTCAAAATAATTTAATTAAAAATCATTTTAAAATTAATAAATTATTTGCTTCAATTGGTTCTTCAATGGGTGGTATGCAATGTTTAGCTTATGCTTATGAATTTACTAATGAAGTTAATAAAATTATAAGTATTTCTGGTTGTGCTAGATCTCATCCATATTCAATCGCAATGAGACATTGTCAAAGACAAGTTTTAATGACAGATCCAAATTGGAATAAAGGTTATTACTATAATCAATTACCACCTCATACAGGTATGAAATTAGCTCGTGAAATTGCAACAATTACTTATAGAAGTGGTCCAGAATGGGAACAAAGATTTGGTGTTGAACGTGCAGATCCATCACAAAAACCAGCTTTATGTCCTGATTTTTTAATTGAAACTTATCTTGATCATGCTGGTGAAAAATGGTGTTTAGAATTTGATCCAAATAGTTTCCTTTATATTTCAAAAGCAATGGATTTATTTGATTTAGGTTCTAGAAATAGAAATAAAGCATTTAAATCAAGATGTCAATCTGAAAATATTTATTCTGGTGAAATTATACCTGAATCAAATTTAGAATTTAAATCAAATAATTCATGTAATTTTAATAATCCAATTAAAACTAAAAATTCAAGAAGATTTACACCTGATGAAGCTCAAGAAGATTTATTAAATGGTTTATCAAAATTTGCTCATAAAGATGTACTTGTAATTGGTGTTGAAAGTGATATTTTATTCCCTGCTTGGCAACAAAAGGAAATTGCTGATATCTTATCAAAAGGTAGTAAATTAAAAGGTGGTAATGGTAATAATATTAAACATATTGAATTAAGTCATGAAGATAGTTTTTATGGTCATGATACTTTCTTATTAGCTAAAGATCATATCGGTAAACCAATTCAAGATTTTTTAAATAATTAAAAATTTATTAAATCATTATACTCATTATAATCATAATCATAATCATAATCATAATCATAATCATAATCATAATCATAATCATAATCATAATCATAATCATATACCCCTTACAAAAATGTATTTTTTACTATTTTCTACTATTTACTTATTTACTTATTTACTATTTACTTACTTATGTGTATTAACGAACTATTACCTCCGCTTATAATTATGTGTGTACGTGTGTGCGATAAAAATTAAAATGAAGATGAAAATTAAGTAACAGAACAAAATTGTCTGTTATTTATTGCTTTTAAATGTTTAGATATATATATACAGAAGAATTAAGGTTTTATGGAGAGAAGAGGGGTTTAATTAATTATATAAAAACACTCATACAAACAAATATATGGAAGACGTTTTCACTTTTGATGAGGAAGCAATTTCTTCAAATTTAACAGAGAAACTCCGTTTAGAAGAAAATTTTGAAAATATTCAATCAAATATAAAAGATAAGAATTTTGAAATTGAAAACAACAATGATTTAATTGAAAATGAAATAAATGAGATTCATCATTTTAAAAAATTTAGATCAAATAGTGTAATTTCTGTTGGTCATATTGATAATAGATTGGGTACTTCTTACGAAGTTAAGTTTGATGAAGTTTATGAAGCTGAGCATGAAAGTGAAAGTAGAACAAATTCAACAAATAATAATATAAATTTAATAACTCCACCACAATCAATTAAAATATCAAAATTAAAACCTGTAATTGATGATTTTCAACCAATCAAAGTATTAGGTAAAGGATCATTTGGTAAAGTTATTTTAGTAAAACATAAATTAACTGGTAAATTATATGCTCAAAAACAACTTAAAAAAGTTACAATGATTGTTAATACAAAAAATTATGAACGTACATTAACTGAAAGAACTATTTTAGAAAAAGTTACACATCCAAATATTGTTAAATTATATTATGCATTACAAGATTTTGAAAAAGTTTATTTATTTTTAGAATATCTAGAAGGTGGTGAATTATTTTTTCATTTAACTCAAGAAAGAATTATGAGTGAAAAAATTGCTTGTTTTTATATTGCAGAAATGATACTTGCTTTAAGACATTTACATATTAATGCTGGTGTTATTTATAGAGATTTAAAACCTGAAAATTGTTTATTAAATAGAAAAGGTCATTTAGTTTTAACTGATTTTGGTTTAAGTAAAGTTTCAAATAAATGTAATTCAATGGATGGTACTGCACAATATATTGCACCTGAAGTTATAAAAGGTGAAACTTATGATTCTAAATGTGATTGGTGGTCACTTGGTGCAGTTTCATTTGATATGTTAACAGGCCAACCACCATTTACTGGTAATAATAATAAAAGAATTATGGAAAAAGTTATAACTCAAAAAATTACTTATCCTTTTTATCTTTCACAAATTGCAAAAGATTTTTTAAACAAATGTTTAAATAAAAATGTTAATAAAAGAATTAATATAGATGATAATGATGTATTTAATAAATTAAAACAACATCAATTTTTTAGATATATTAATTGGAAATATTTAATTGATCAAAATGATAAATTACAACCACCACCAATTATTCCTATTGTTGTTAATCCTGAACAAGCTGAAAATTTTGATGATGAATTTACTTCATTAGATATTACACCACCACATTCTCCAATTACTAAAATGATGTATCAAAATATTGAAGAAAGTAGATCAAATAGTACATCTTCAATTATTAAGATTCAAAAACCAGATCAAAATGGTGAAGTACAAGAATCTGTTTATTTTACAGATTTTTCATTTTCTAGACATACATGATCATATAATTCAGCATAATTTATTCATTGTATTTTAAGTATTCATTTTTATTCATAATTTTTTTTTATTTGTTTGTTTGTTTTTGTTTTATTAAATTATAGACATAGATTTTATAGGCTATTATCCCGTCATTTCCATTGAAGATGACAATACTTCATTTCACATTTCCCCTTAAGTTGTTTTCAGCACATGTATATACACATATAGTGGATACAACTCCATTATTTAATTTAATGTTTTTTACCCTTCTTTGAAATTTTTTTTGGAACCATAATCACTTGGCCTTCTTTTACATCATCTGATGCGTTTTTAAATTTTTCTTGACTTTCAAGGAAGAACATTAAATCTGTAACTTGCTCTTGTAATTCATCTCTTTCACTCTTTATTTTGGTATTTTCAGTTGTTATAGTTTCTATTTTTGCTGAATATGCTGTAAGTAATGCATTCGAATCATCTAATTCATTTTTAATTTTTTCACATATTTCCAAAGCATTACTTGTTTCTTTAACTTTTTTAACTGAATCTTTTACCATATTTGTTAAAACAGCAACATCCTTTTCTAAAGAATTTATTTTATCTGTAAATTTTGTTTTCATATCCTTTTGAAATGTTAAATCTTTATTTAATTCAGATACAATACCTTCATAATGTTCACGTTGACTTTCTAATTGACCAATCAATAATTTTGAATATTCAAAACCAATTTTATCAACTTTTTCATCACAACTTTTTTTACTTTCATCACGTAATGGTAATTCAACAATTTTACCATCAGCTTCATTTTGAACTAATCTATGAACATATCCATCTTCTGCATAATCCCAAACACGTTGTGTATTAGTTTCCATTGAAAAGCAATGACCTGTTTCTTCCCAATGTTTAATTGCATGTTGTTGATCATATCTACCACATCCAACATTCCCACATATTAAACATATCCAAAGATGTTCTTGTAATCCACAAATCATACATTTTTCATTATTTTCTAAATTATTATTTGAATGATTATTTGAATCTAATAAAGATAATGATGATAAATCATTTATAGATTTATTAATTTTATTTGAATATCTACAAACGGGACATGTATCATCCTTCCATTTTGATAAACAAGAAGAATGAAATGTATGTTGACATGGAATTGTAAATAAACCTGAAACTGTACTATCTAATCTATCAAGACAAACTGGACATGTTGCAAGTTCTGTATATTTTTTTGAAAGTAATTTTTTTTCATTAATATATTTTATAGATTCATCATCATTAGTAAATGGATCTTCAAGTAAATAAGGTAATGAAACTTTAATATTTTTATCATTTTCACTTATACCTTTTGCTTTAGGTCTAAATATAATTTCTTTAACCTCAACCACTGAACAAGTTTCAGGTTCAAATGAATTAAATTTTCTACCTTGATATTTTCTTAAAAATGGTTTGATATTATCAACGGAACGAAATTTAAGTAATATCATGAATCTATTTGGAGAAGATGATTTAATCAATCTAATATGTGATATATGAATTATATCTTCTTGATCAAAAAATCCTAATAATAAATCATTTGGACTAAAATAAAATGGAACTGCTAAAATAGCAAGTGTAGTATCATCACCAGGAACCTTTTTCAAACCTGGTGAATCTATTTTAAATAAATTTATGTGATCATCAGAATCTTTATATAATCTAACAACTCCGAATCCCAGTAATTCAGCACATAATTTATCAGTAAAATATGAATTATTATTATGATTTTTTGAAGATAATAATTGAGACATTGGATTATAATTTTTTTCAAAATCAATTGGTGTAATTTCAATTGCTGTAAATCTATAATCTATTGAGCGATTATTACTATTTTTATTATTATATGTAGATAATTTTTTCTTTAAATCAAGTTTTATAGATTTAATTTGATTACTTCTATTATTAAAAGTTACCTTTTCAATTTTATCAGATTGATCTTTTGGATAAAATATATCCTTTTTTGCCCAAATTTTATCAATCCAAGAACTTTTTTTGTAAATTGCCAATGATTCAATAATTTGTTTCTGTATTAAAGTTTCTAAATATCCTTTAGAAATTGATGTATTTGCGTCAAAAATGTCAGAATCAGTAAAAAGGTCAAAACAGATGATATACTTAGTTGTTTCTTCACCTGTTATTTCCATTCTTATGTTGAATGTGTCCTTTTCATGGGTGTAGGCCAATCTAGTGTTATTGTCGCAGAAAATAGTACAAGCATACAATCCTTCAACTAAGCTTTAAATTTGAAATGATTCTGATTTCTTTCAATTTCATAATTTCAAATTTCAATTTTTCGCCCGCGTAAGTGAAAAAATGAAGAAATGAAGAAATGAAGATGTATAACTATTATTAACTTATAAGTCATGTGTTGTTTAAGTGCTTGTTGGAGAAACACATAGTTTACTGTAGTCAAACAAAAGGAGAAAACAAAAAATGTCGGAGAATAAAGGCCAAAAGACTTTGGCAGATTTGAAGGATGAAAGTACTAAAAAAACCTTAGCGGATCTATTTCAAAGACTTGCTGTTGAACAAGAACCAGAAGCACCAGATGCACCACCAAAATCTATGGATGAGTATAAATTTTGGAAGACTCAACCTGTTCCAAGATTTGATGAAAAAGATTCATTTAAAGAAGGACCTATTGATGCTGAAAAAACCATTGCAGATGTAAGAACTGAACCATATCCAATTCATTCATCATTTGAATGGACAACATTAGATTTAGAATCAGATGAAGATTTAGATCAATTATATGAATTATTATATGATCATTATGTTGAAGATCACGATGCTACATTCAGATTTGCATATTCAAGAACTTTTTTCAACTGGGCATTAAAACCTCCAGGATGGGAACATAACTGGCATATTGGTGTACGTGTTAAAGATACTGGTAGATTAATTGCATTTATAAGTGGTGTTCCTTGTGATTTAACAATTAGAGGAAATGATATTAAAAGTGTTGAAATTAACTTTTTATGTGTTCATAAACAACTTAGATCTAAAAGATTGGCACCTCTTTTAATTAAAGAAGTTACAAGAAGAGTTAATTTAAAAAATATTTGGCAAGCATTATATTCATCAGGTACTGTCTTACCAAAACCTTTAAGTACTTGCAGATATGGTCATAGACCACTAAATTGGGGTAAATTATATGAAGTTGGATTTAGTTCTCTTCCACAAGGTGAAACTAAGGCTAGTATGATAGCTAAAACTACTTTAAGCAATGAAACAAAGACAGTTGGATGGAGAAAAATGAAAGAAGAAGATATTGATACTGTATATAAATTATATAATGATTGGAGAGTAAGATATGAAATTAGTCAAATAATGACAAAAGAAGATGTTAAACATTGGATTTATGGTGGTAAACAACAAGATGGTAAAGTAATTCATACATATGTTGTTGAAGATAAGGATACAAAGAGGGTAACTGATTTTATTTCATTTTATGTCTTACCATTTACAGTTTTACAAAATGAATTACATGATAATGTTGGTATTGCTTATTTATATTATTATGCGTCAGAAACTGGTTTAGGTAAGTTTATAAAGGATGAAGAAAGTCAAGAACTTCTAAAAAAAAGATTAAAATCATTAGTAAACGATGCAATGATTGAAGCAAAGAAAATAAACATTGATGTTTTCAATGCTTTAAGTTCACAAGATAATGCTTTGTTTTTAGATGATTTGAAATTTGGTGCTGGTGATGGCTTCTTGAACTATTATGTCTTCAACTACAGAGCAAAACATATTGAGGGTGGTATTGATGATACTACAAATGCCTTTTCCAAGACCAGTAGTGGTGTTGGTGTTGTTCTTTTGTAGGTAATGTGTAAATATACATATATTGTAGTAATCCTGTTTATGAATAATACATTTCAAATCACATCTTTAACACCTACAATATATCACTAATTAAGAGAATTTTATATGTTATATTTTATCCCAGTAAGGCAATTCATTTATCGAAAGAATGAGCATAAAATGAGCATATCAAGACTTGAATGCTCAGCTTTTTTATTATTTTTTCCTCTTCTTTCTTTTACTGTTACAACAACAACTTATAAAACAATATGACTAGAAACACATTATGACTACTAGAAACACATTATCTAATAACTACCACATCACAATTCCAAGTGAAATATCCAAAGATACAGATTACAAGCTGAGCCTCCAACGTGCTATTTATGAAAGAACTATGGAAGACCAATTTATCCATAACACAGAAGTGGTAATGACACCATCAATATAGCTTTATTTGCTATTTAACATTTATTTTAATCATTTTAAGTTAGTAAACTATTGAAGACAGCTACACCTTGTACCAAATACTATGCATTATAAAGATGTCTGAATTATTTTTGGTTATCTTGTAAAGTTTTAGGATTTTTTAAGTATCCATAATTAAATGGTAACGTTTAATCATGTAGATTATAATGGCCAGTTTTGACATTTTTGCAATTATTCTATTAGGAATTTTGATTCTTAAACAAAATAAATTACTTGTTTCTTTAAATGCATTTTTGCCCCAAACTTCACCAGCAGATTTTCTTTAAAAAGCAACTAATTCAGTAAATGCTAAATCACTATTTTTTCGATATTCAGAAATATCAGTTTCACCAAAGAATGATTTAACATCTTTAGTTAATCTTGAAACTTCATGAAGTGATGCAATACGCAATACCTGATAGACCTGATTCAATTATTGAAACTGATTTAATATTAAATTGTTTTAAAGATTTAACTGTCATTACTTTTTGCTTTTACCTTCTGGTTTACAGTAATCGTTAATTGGTATTTAAATTGAAAAACTATGGAAAGAAATGGTGGCTGCAATTATCAGTTTTATATATATATATACATTTATGAACATAACTTTGGCATCTTCCAATTGTGGATTCATATGAATTGATTACAAATCAGTCGAATATTTAGTCACATATAGATACATGTACTATGTATATGTTGTATGTTGTATATATGTTGTACCTACAAATGTGGATCAAGAAAGTGTGGCACAGCTTCACAGTTTTGCGCAGCTGCTTTTAATTAATGTGTGAACATCGGAAACACCATTTTCCGTCTATATGGCATTACAAATCACAATGTGTGTATTCTTTAGATAAGATTTACAGTTTACAGGGAAACACAAAAGAAGAGACGGGTACTTAAACAGGACACTTTTCCCATGTTCCATTGTGGTAAAAGCACGTAGCAATTGTTTAATTAAATAATTGTTTAATTATTTATTTATTCATTTATTTATTCATTTAATTATTTAAACTATTCACCAAAACAAACAATTAAAGATAAAATGTCAAACGTTGAAACTATTTCTACTCAAACTGAAGCAAGCAAACCAGCAATTACGGTTGTTCAAGATAGATCTCTTGATCAACAAGTAGAAGATTTAATTAGAAGTCATAAGGAACTTAGTGTTACTAGACACCGTAACGGTAAAATAAATCTTCAATCTGGTCCTGATCCAGCTGGTTTAGAAATTCTACCAAAATCTACAAAGGAAAGACTTGAAAAAGCCGGTGTTGATATTTCTGTTGGTTATCCTGAAATTCCACCAAGAGATGAAATTCCAATTTTTGTTGATCAAGCACATGCAATTAGAGATTATGATGTTGAATTTATTGAGAGAGGCAAAAATGCAGACCCTGTAAAGAAAGCATTGTTTAGTGCTGCAAAAGAAGTTATTAATTTAACCAAAAATGTTGGTACTGAAATTGTTGGATTACAATTATCTGATTTAACTGATCAACAAAAGGATGAATTAGCTTTATTAATTGCTGAAAGAGTTGTTGTCTTTTTTAAAGATCAAGATTTATCTCCACAAGAACAACTTAAACTTGGTAAATATTATGGTAATGTTGAAGTTCATCCACAAGCACCACATGTTCCAGGATTGCCAGGTACAAGTGTCATTTGGAGTGATTATTATCAAAATCGTGGTTTAAAATTAAATTTTGCAAATAATAATTTAGGTAATTGGGATTCAAAAAAATTTCCTGCAGTTGGTACTCAAGTTTGGCATACAGATTTAGTTCATGAAAGACAACCTGCTGGTTATACACATTTACATTTAGATGCAATTCCTGATGTTGGTGGTGATACAATGTGGGCATCTGGTTATGGTGCTTATGATAAATTAAGTGATGAATTTAAACAATTTTTAGATGGTAAAGAAGCAGTTTATGTATCTGCACATGGTTATTTAAATAGAGATGATGTATTTGGTGGTCCACAAAGAATTGAAAGAACTCATCCATTGGTTAGAACTCATCCTGCAACTGGTTGGAAATATTTATCTGTTAATAGAGTTATGACAAAGAGAATTGTTGGTTTATCACCTGTTGAAAGTGACTTAATCCTTAATTATTTGTTTGATGTATATGAAAAGAATGCTGATTTACAAGTAAGATTTAAATGGAAGAATAAAGATCAAAAGCATGGTACCTCTGCTATCTGGGATAATAGAGTTTCTCAACATAGATCTGTTTGGGATTTTGAAGGTGAATCTGAAAGACATGGTACTAGAGTTACATCGTTATCAGGAAAGCCATATTTTGATCCAAATTCAAAATCCCAAAGAGAATCTTTAGGTAAGTACTTACATCAATGGAATTAATCATAGATGTATAGTTATTTTTGACATCTTGGTTTTATAATTTTAATAGTTTTTATTTAATTTAATTAGTACGTAAAGTTATTTTTAAAATATAAGTAATGCATGCATCATAATAATTGTTACTGTTTGATAAGATAAACTATATTATCATGTGTAATCACGTGACATTTAAACTCCGGGTATCCGGTATGACGTAATTTCATTTGGTTGCACCTGCTCCCCACAGAAAAGAAGGCTTTGCATCCACATTCTTATGAAATGGGCTTGAACATTACTTTCACTGGAATTTCGGCTATAAAGGAAACCCATATTTCCTTACTTTTTGCTTTGAACACTAGATGAATGTATATCATTTATTTCTGAAAACAAACAGTAAAATAAAACAAACAATCAAATAAAACAAACAGTAAAATAAAACAAACAATCAAATAAAACAAACAATCAAATAAAACAAACAATCAAATAAAACAAACAATCAAATAAAACAAACAATCAAATAAAACAAACAATATTATATCATTTTATAAGAAAAATGGCATCACTTGTACTTGCTGGTATGGTATTTGTCTCTTATCAAGCTCATAATAAATATAAAAATTTTAGACTTAGAAAATCTAACAAACCTAAAAAATATAAAAAAATTCACAAGTTTATCAAATTTTACAATTCCAAAGTTACAAAATCTAATGCTACCGCATATTCTTCTGAAGTTTACACAGACTCAATAAAACAAAGAAAAAGTAATAGTATACTAACAGATAATCCTCCATCTTATAGTGATAGTTTTCAAGATAAAAAAATCATTCCAATTCAAAGCTGATGAATCTACCTGGTTTTTACGATAGTATATGTATCTTTTGATAACTATTTATCGCTATTTGGAAGTTCCTTTACAAATATTTACCTAATATATATACTACATACCTATATATTTTTATCGTTCTTTAACAAATTAATAATTAACTTTTAAAATACCTCTTCCACGGGATGACTCCTAGTAACATATCCCACCACTTTACCTGGTTGTGCTTCAATATCTTGATCATTTATATTTATCGAATTCATATCCATTATTTGGACAGCAACATTATTATTATTATCACTATAATTTGATTCACTATTTTGTTCAAATTTTAGTTTAAAATTTAGATAATCAATACAATTATTTCCAAAACCAATCATGACATTATTAAATACTTCTGATAAACATGGATGAACATAACTTTGTGTAAATTCTCTTTCTTCTTCAATTGTACTGTGTTTTCTATGTGTTATTGTCTTTTTCAAAACCAATGGATTGGTTTGAATATTTGATTCTGATGTAGAATTAGATACATTATTTGTTGATCCTGTATAAACAATATTATTATTTTCTAAAATATTTGATGAATTTTCATCAATATCTGTTATTACATTTTCATTATCTGGTAATTTTGAACTACTACCAAAAGATGAATCTAATAATACTGCATCACAATCATTATTTCCATTAAGAAAATTTTCTAAACTTACAACACTAGCTTTTCTTTTAATATTATTAGTATTTTGTGTAAATCCTGTACTTATTAATAAATTATCAATATCATTATTATTATCATTCTCAGATTCAACACTTTTACCACGTGTTTTAATTGCATCAAGAGCAATATAATGTAATAATGGTTTATAATTTCTATCAAAAAACATTAATGCAACAACAGTTGTAGGAAATAAAGGTAACATTAAACCAGCTAAAATAAAAGATTGTTCTAATGCTAAAGATCCAAACATTTGTAAATGTAAAAAAAATACACCTAAACAAATTCTTTTAAAAATAATTGGCCATGCTTTACCAGTACTATGATATGGATGAACCAGTGAATAAACTAATTGATATTTATAAGTATAAAATCCTAAAATAAAATAAACCAAACCAGATACTAAAATTTTTGTTGAAATTGATGAATAAAGAATTGTAATAATGAAAATTAAAATATGTTGTGGTAATATAAGTCCTAAATCAAAAATTTGAGGTTTATATAAATAATCTTTAAATAATCTTGGAGTTCTATTTTTAAAATTAATTATAAAATTCCAAAAAAATAAACTTAAATCACCAATTTGAAGTAATTTAAATGGGAACATTGTTAAACCTTGAAGTAAAATTAAATCAATATAAAATAATGAAAGTGATTTAATTGAAGTAGCTAATAAAGGTGCAATTTTTGTAGTATCTGTTAATAAAGCTTTATAACTTGAAAGTGTACCAAATAATGTAAAAACTAAAAAAAGATTAAAAAAAATGTATAAGAAATTTTTTTTAATAACAGATAATTCTACATCACCTTTTGATCCTAAACCTTGAAAATTAGATAATAATGAAATAACATATGGTAAAACAGAATTAATAATTGAAAATAAATAAGTTGGTAATAAACCAGTAACTGCAGTTCTAACTTTATCATGTTTAATTAAATAATCACCAAATTCTTTCCAAATTTTTCTAATTGAATTAACATTTAGTAAAGAAGTTATATATCTAATTGGAATTATTAATAAACAACTAAAAATTAAAATAATGAATTCAATTGCATTTTTTCTGAAAAAAACAGTTCTATTTTCTAATAATAAATTATTCCAATTAACATCTAAAGGTGCAGGTGCTAATTCTGTAATTAATTCGAAAACTTTTGGTGAGAATACAGCTTGCGCAGCCATCTGTGCATCAGTAACTGAATCCATTGTAACAAAAGCCATTGGTAATCTTTTAAAATCAGATTGTTGTTTTAATTGATTTACATTATCAGAAATTTTTATTAATTCTCTTGAATAAGAATCAATTAAAGATTTTGTAGATTTTGAAATTTTAAAACATGTTCTCTTAGATTTATTAAAATTTATATCATTATTTGTAGCTAAAATATAATATTTATCATCATCATTATTATTATCGTCATTATTATTATCAATTAATTCAAAATCATCAGGTTTATAAACAATATCAGAAATTGTTGGTGGTGTTAATAATTCTTTTATATTTAAATGAACATTTTGAATATCTAAAGAATTAAATAAATTAACATTTAAACCACAAGATTTTGAATATAAAATTTCAAGATAATTAATTAAAATATCTCTTCTTTCAAGTAATTTAACTAAATTTGAATAATCATAAACAAAATTAATTTGATCCACTTTACCAACATTTAATTCTTGAATATGATTTTTTAAATTTAATTCATTACACATTTGAATTGGTATATTTTTAATAAATATTGTTCTATCAGTTAAAGATCTTTGAGATCCCAAAAATTTTTGTCTTGTTTTAATTATATGATCTGTTTCTTTGAAAAGAAAATAATATATTAAAGCTGTAAAGATATAAGTGAAAAATGTAGAAATTGCTAAATAAATTATTGGTTCAGAATTTTCATCATTTCCATCATTAATTGAATATTTTGATAAGAATGGTAATGAATTAAATGGGTCATCTTTATCAAAAGAACCAGTTATAAAATAACGAACAGGACTTAAGATACATAAACCTAAAATACTTAAAGATAATAAGATTTTAATTGACATTCTGAAAAAGCAAAGAAATACATAAGATTCTAAACCAATAACTTTTAACAATTGTTCATTATTAATTGAAATTAAAATTTTTATCCAACTAAACATATCATTTGGTAATTTTTTAATATTTTTATTTCTATAACTTCTAACAGTAAATAGGATTGGGAATTTATAACGTAAAAAGCAAAAAGTGAAAAAGCAGAAAAGACCTAAGATTGAACATACATAAAGTTGAACTTTGAAAAGAGTTTGAGTTTGTCTTCTTGGATCGAATAAAGGAGGCTGGTCGTCATTATCATTTCCCTTACTATCATTATTAAATATTGGTGATAAGATTTGCAAACAGATATTCGTGACAGATTGAGTGAAAGACATTATTCTGCCTGTTTAGAATGTAGTGAAAATGAAATGAGATGAACGGTAAGATCTATCTACTCTCCTTTATCAATATTGGTGTGTCAAGTGTGTGCTGCAATGATCCAATAAACCAGTATCGATCTCTTGTGATTGAAACCATAACAAAGCAAAGCAAAACAAAACAACACTCTGCAGCAGGGCTGTGCAGATTTTCGCATTTGCTCTCTCCTTCCGCATCGGGCAGTTCTGCCGCCGGGGTGTTTTCCATGCAGAAACAGCGCACCCGTGCACCCTCTGCCAATTTCATTCAATTTCATTCAATTTCATTCAATTTTCACTCCTCGATCTCCAATATCTCCATTTTTCAATTTTCAATGTTGTCGAATTTGTGATTTGTCTTTGTCTTTGGATACATTTACTCTGCAATGTATCCGTTTATACGTCTTTTCCCCTTCCATTACACCTTACCAATCCCACTATTCCCAACCAAACCTTACTTTGGCATCACAGGTTTTGTCTAGCAAAAGCTTGTGCGAGTTGGCATCTTATATACACACACACATACATACATACATACATACCATCATTCATTTACACATTCATTTATTGATAAAAAACATCTCCTTTTTTTCTTGTTTGCAATATTATATTATTATTAATATTATATAATATATTGTAATATATATATATATTAAAAAAACATTCATTCAGATTTAGATTTCACTCCCTTTGTTCATTTTTTTTCATTTTAATCATGTCTGATTCAATTTTAGACTCAAAAGATGAAAAATTAAATGATAATGTTAATAATCTTAATATCAGTACATCTATTCCACCTTTATTATCCTCATCAACTTCAACACCTTCATCTACTACAATTGCTACTACTACAACATCATGTTCAGAAATAACTCCTACAATTAATCAAACAAATTTACCAAATTCTGATAATGATAATAATGATAATAATGATAATGATAATGATGATGATGATAATACATCTTCTTCAGAAACTACATCTTCTCAATTAAATAATTTAAATTCTCCAATTTATATTTTTCTTGATTTTAAATCATCAAATGAAGAAATTGATAATAATCCAAATAAAATAGATTTTATTGGAGTTTCTTATTCAATTGTTGATATTGAAACTTTTAATATTATTCAATCAAAAAATTTTGAGTTTAATAAAATTAATTCAATAAATTCTTCATCATTTCAAGATTTCATTCAAGATTTAACTGATTCAATTCATAGCTTTTGTATATTAAAGGAAAAACCTTTCACTTTTATTATAATTCGTGGTTGGGATTTTAGAATTAAATTTATTAAACATGCAAAAGATATTGGAGCTCAATTACCAAATTATTTAGAATATGCAAGATATTTTGATTTAAAAAAGGAATTTATTAAATTTCAAGAATTAAATCAATTTATTGAATTTAACTCTTTAAATTATAATAATTTATCATTAAATTCAATTAAAGATAATTTAAAAATTATTAATTCAAATAATAATTCTTTATCAAATATTGATATTATGATTTCAATTGTTAAAAAAATATTTGAAATTAATTCATCTCAATATATTTTTAAAAAACCTCATGATATGAATTTAGATTTAAGTCATTTTTTTATTGAAAAATCAAGAATTCTTTATATGACAAATTTATCTTGTGATACAACTCAATCAGAATTAGAATCTTGGTTTAATCAATTTAATGGTCGTACAATTGCTTTTTGGTGTATAAAAAGTCCAAATATTATAAATAATTCAAATTCAAATTTAAATTCTACATCAATAACACCAAATGATTCAACTAATTCTTTATTAACTTTAAATAATAATTTTAATTTAAATAATGAATCTATTAAAACCTATTCTGGATTTGCAATTTTTGCTAATCATGAAGATGCAATTGAAGCATTATCAATGAATGGTCAATTATTAAATGATAAATTAATTGAATTACAACCATCTTCTGTTCGTGTTTTAGATAAAGCACAAGATATTTTATCACCATTCCCATCTTCAAAAAATAAACCAAGACCAGGTGATTGGACTTGTCCATCATGTGGCTTTTCTAATTTTCAAAGAAGAACTGCTTGTTTTAGATGTTCATTCCCTGCAACTTCAGCTGCTGCTGTTCAAGAATCTATTTATGGTAATAATACATCTTCTAATAGTTCGAATATTAATATTTCAAATAAAGGTATGAATAATTCTCATCATTCCAATATTAATAATAATAATAACAACAATAGTAATAATAACAATAGTAATAGTAATGGTAGTAATAACAATGCTAATTACAATAATAATAACAATAATAATAATAACAATCATTATAATTATAATAATTACAATAATAATTATAATAACAACAATAACTATATGAATAGTAAGAATGATTCTAATGGTAATAACAATATGAGCAATAGTAATGGACATGGTAATAATGGTAATAATGGTAATAGTGGATATAGTAGCAGACAATCATCTAATGTCCCATTTCGTGCAGGTGATTGGAAATGTATTAATGAAGCATGCGCATATCATAATTTTGCAAAGAATGTTTGTTGTTTAAAATGTGGATCTCCAAGAGTTCAAAGTGCTATTATAAATGGTCATGCACATAATCAACATCGTAATAATAGTGATGGTAATGGTTCATCAAGTAATCACGGTAATAATAATAATAATAGTAACAATAATAATAGCGGTAATAACAACAATGGACATCATCATAATAAGACTTTAAACACTCATAACCAACATCTTATTAATTCGAACTATTCATCTAGATCGAATTCATTGCCAAGTCATATGAATGTTCAATTCAATCAACATTATGGTAACAACAACAACAATAGTAATAATAATAGTAATAATAATAATCAAGGTCAAGGTCAAGGTTCTAATTATAATAAATTTAAAGCATCAGATTTGTACAATATTGATCGTTCCAGTGTATCCAGACCTGGTACTCCAACGATTAATGGTAATCGTGGGGGGGTTAACAATAACGGCAACAATCACAATAACAATATTAATAATAGTAGTAATAATAGTGCTGGTACTGGTACTGGTACCAGTAGTGCTCCTGGTACTGCTTCTGGTATTGACTCTAGTAATAGCAATGGTAACGATAATGTTAATATTAATAATATGATATCAAATCAATTTATTAACGGTAATAATAATGATTTTGATTTAGCAAGTCGTGTTGGTGGTTTAACATTAAATCATACAGGTACCAGTGGTAGTAGTAATGTTAGTGGTACAAGTGGTATTAATAGTATGTTAAGTATGAACATGAATATGAATAATTTGAATAATTTAAATCATATGAATAGTATAAATAACATGAATAATATTAATGGTTTGAATGGTTTAAATAATTTGAATGGTTTGAATGGTTTAAATGGTTTAAATAATATTAATATGAATAATATGAATAATATGAATATTCCAAATTTAAATATTAATGGTATGAATAATTTAAATGATTTTAATAACCTTAATTTAAATAATATTACAATGAATAATATGAATTTAAACAATATGAATAACAATATGAATAATTTAAATAATTTGAATAATTTAAATATGGGTATGAATTTAAATGGTATTAATGGTTTAGATGGATTCAATAATAGTTTAAATGGTATTAATGGATTTACAGGATTTCTCAATAGGACAATGAGTTCTCCTATAATTCCAAATAACTCAATTGGTGGGGGTAATAATAATAGTAATAATATTAATGATAAAAGGTTGGGTTTAGAAGAAAGTGTTATTGATAGTAGTAAATAAATAACTTTGTTTAAAATTAATTTAATCAAAGTGAATTAAAAGTAAAGTAACGGTTAATTGATAGAAAATTGATAGAAAAGGTATTTTTTTATGACTTTTGTTGGTTTTAGTTAGTTAAAACAATCATTCATATATATATATATTGTACATCAATAGGTATATATAATTGTTTTTAATGTATTTAAATTTTTATTTTTGTAACTATAATAAATTTATTTTTTTAAATGAAAAATTCATTGCGCATTATTATTATGCAACTTTTTTTTTTCAATGGCTTAACTAAACTTTAAACATGAAAAGTTTTCATTTTGAATATATATCTCGTTTTACTATTGTTGGTGTTGTTTTTTTTTTGAATACCATATATATAAGTGTCAATAAGATAACAGAAAAGATGTCTTTATTTGAAGTTGAAGGCTGGGGTTTAGAAAATCGTAAAGTTAAAGCTATTGAAAAAAAGAAGCGGAAGAGAACCGATAATAATAATGATGATGTTAATGAAAAAGAAATTTCTGGATTAGGTTTAGATAAATCTAAAATACCAAAGAAAGAAAAGATGAAAAATGAAAATGAAAATGAAAAGAATGAACTAGTAAAAGATAAAGAAAATTATAAGGATAAGAAAGATAAAAGGGATAATAAAGATAAGAGAGATAAAAAGAGGAGTAAAGATAATGAAGATAATAATGAAGATATAATGAATAAAAAACCAAAGATGGATATGCCACCTCCGGGTATGCCTGATGGTATTGATCCAAGTAAATTAACACCATTACAACGTAAAATGTTATTTAAATTAAGTGGATCTAGATTTCGTTGGATTAATGAACAATTATATACAACAACAAGTGAAAATGCATTAAATATGATTAAGAAACAACCTGAATTATATGAAGAATATCATAAAGGTTTTGCATCACAAGTTGAATCATGGCCTGAAAATCCAGTTGATGTTTTCACACGTGAATTAGTTTATAGAGGAGTTAATAAGATGATAAATTCTCCAGGTGGTTTACCAGGTGTTGTTATTAATGGACAAAAGACAATTGTTGTATCTGATATGGGATGTGGTGAAGCCAATTTAGCTATTCAAATTGATAGTTTTATGGATAATTATAAAAAAAATCAAAAGGAAGCATTAAAAAAATTTAAGAAACAATTTGGAGCTGGTAAAGATGTTAGTGTAAAAAATTTTAAATTATTATTTAAAATTCATAGTTTTGATTTAAAGAAAATTAACGATAAAATTACTGTTGCTGATATTAAGAATGTTCCAATGTTAGATGAAAGTTGTAGTGTTGTCATATTTTGTTTAAGTTTAATGGGTACTAACTTTTTAGATTTTATTAAGGAAGCATCTAGAATTTTAATTAAAGGTGGTGAATTGTGGATTACTGAAATTAAAAGTAGAATATCAGATCCAAAATGTAAAGAATTTATTAAAGCTATTGAAAATTTAGGATTTAAATTAAGAAATTTTGATGATGGAAATAAGATGTTTACAAAATTTGAATTTTACAAGCCTATTAAAGGTATAAAGAAGGGTAATATTGAGGAAGTAAGAGGTGATAGGGCTGAAGGTGAATGGTTATTGAAGCCATGTATCTACAAGAGAAGATAGGGTTTGTGCAGTTGTTTTAATAGAAATTGAAGTAATAAACTATAAACTAAAGTAATATAATAAACGTAAAACCAAGTAAATAGTAAATTGATTAAATTTGAGAAAAAGGTTGCACGTGACACTTGTCACCGCCACTTGCACCGCCACCACTGGCTTAATCCCGCGCCTTGTGTCGTTGTGTCGTCGGAACGAGCAAGTTCCACAGCTGCAAATTGAATTGAATAAGCTAACTATAAACTATATGCTTGTATTCTTCCATTGACATTAATACATTTACATTTACTGGAAGTAGTAACAGTACTAGTGGTTGTATATATTGTATTAAAAATAATGAGCAACATTAGCAAAATCGCCAAGATGAGCAAAAAAATTAGAATTGGATACATTCCTGAACATTTTTCAACACCTATTGCATTTGCAGATAAATATGGATTTTACAAGAAACATGGATTGGAAAATTATGAATTAATTCCATATCCTAGTGGATCTGGTCATTTAATTCAATCATTAAAAAATGATGAAATCGATATTGTTGTTGGCTTAACAGAAGCATTTGTAAGAGGAATTGCAAATGGTGATACAGAATATCAAATTGTTGGTGAATATGTTAAATCACCATTATGTTGGTCAATTTCAACTGGTAAAAAAAGGGATGATTTGAAAAGTATTGAAGATTTGAAAAAAGATGGTAATAACCGTATTGGTGTATCTAGAATTGGATCAGGTTCATATGTTATGTCTTTTGTTCTTGAATTAAAAGAAAAATTTCCTAAACCATTTGAATTTACTGTTTTAGATACATTTAAGAATTTAAGGGATAGTGTAAACTCGGGTACAACAGATGCTTTTATGTGGGAGTATTTTACAACTAAGAAATACTATGATAATGGAGAAATCAAAGCAATTGGAGAGATTTCAACTCCATGGTCATCATGGGTTGTTGTATCATCAAAGAAGACAGCATCTCAAGACGTGGCGTCATTCTTGGCGGGAACACGTGACGGTGTGGCGCAGTACGCACAGAACCCCTCGGAAGCTCTCTCCTACATTTTGAACAACCTGGACTACAACAACAGCCATGACGTGGCCTCGTGGATGGAGAAGGTGCGTTTCAGTGAGGATGGGGCTTTGCACTGGGAGAAGAACGTGTTGGAGACAGCTAAGATACTTGCTTCGGCTGGTGTTGTTCCCGATCTTGCTGCTGGTCTTGAGAGACTAGAGAGGAGCAGAGAGTAGAGGAGACAAGTGACAGTAACATGGAAATCAACAGCACCAATACCCCAGATGCAGATACTGTATTTGGTGTAGATTTCGACACTGCCGCATATATGCTTATGGCAAACAACGATTATATAAGTATAAATAATAATAACAATAATAACAATAATAATAACAATAATATAAACAGTACAACACCAACTCCAACTGTGACTGCGAATATAAATACAAATATAAATATAAATATAAATACTCCTCCGATGTTTAGTAATCCACCAAATACTCCACCACAATTCGATTTTGATTCAATAGGCCAAATGCTTATATCTCCAAATACTAATAATATATTAAATCCATCGCATGAAATGCTTAATCAAATTCCATCAAATACTACTCCAACTACAGATATTTTATTGAATTCTTTAAATTCTCCTATAATACCAAGTTTTAATATTCCATCTCCATATTATCCAATTCAAATGGATTCTATGGGAATAGGGAGTAATTCTGCATTTTCTTCGCCTAAATTACAAAATCAAAATAATTTAGGTATAGTTTGGCAAACTCCAATGAGATTAAATTCTAATGAATTGTTAAGTAATACAGAATCTTTAGCACTGGAAACATTTTTAGATTCAATTGCAAACGAAAGTATGGCAAAACAACAAAAACAACAACAACAAAAACAACAACAAAAACAACAACCAAAACAACAAAAAGACAGGCAAAACCAATCACAACGAAGGGAAAAAAGGAAGGATATTATTAAAAAAGAAGAAGAAGAAGAAGAAGAAAAAAAAGAAGAAGAAGAAGATGTCAAAAACAAATATAATCAAATAACGGTAGGAAAATCTCATCAACAAAATGAAGTTATAGATTCCAAATATCATATTTTTAATGAAGAAGAAAATATAGCAGAACCACCTGCTTTAAAAAAATTAAAATCATCTTCAAAACGTTCAAAACCTTCATTGAAAAATGTAGAAATACTTACAAAAGAGGACAAACAAGAGATACATAAACTTACGGAACAGAAACGTCGTGATGCAATCAAAGATGCATATCAGATCTTACATAACATAATAATCAATTCCAACTTTAATCTAGATGATCCTGAAGAAGAAGATAAGAATAAAAATAAAAGAAAAAGAAAGAGAAAAAGAGATGATGAAAATACTCCAAAACCAATGAAAAAATTTGAAGTTCTTCAGCGTTCTGTTCGTGAAATTGAGTTTCTTCTTGAAAGAAACAAAACCTTGGCTATTCTTCTAGGTGAATAGTTAATAGTTAATTAGTTAATCATTATGTAGATTATAAATTATAGATTATGGATATAGATTATAAATTTGCATGTGAAAATGTCCAATTATTATGCCTGTTGCTTACGTAAGTCCTCATGTCGCAATTTTAAGGGGAAAAAAATAGAAAATCCTCCTACAAATAAAACGTAAACAAACAAACAAAAACGGAGTTTGATTAATAACTTTTCCTTTATTTTCTTTTCCCTTTTTTTCTTTTCCTTTCTTTTCCCTTTTTTCCAGATTATTTGCTTTATAATAAACACACAAACATGCATACAGCAGCTTATCCTAGGGATGAAAATGAGAATTGGCATTATGATAAATATAAAGATCCTCATGAATTTCCTAATTTAGATTTTGCAAATGATGCAGATTCAAATACAACAGTTTCATCAATAAATATTTCTAAAAAGTTACCAAAAATATCAGATGAAAAATTTAAACGTATTTTAGAAATTAGAAAGAATAGTAATAATAGAAAGAAACCAATTTCTTCTGTTCAACCACCAACTGTTACTGATACTCCTGAATCAGATCTTTTAAGTGCATCAACACCTAAATTAACAAATACTGTTGATATTGATGAATCAAAAGTTTCAACTTCTAAGAAAAATATTTCTCCATTGTTATTACAATCAGATCATGATGATGATGATATTAATAGTAATAATAATCATCAAGAAATTGAAAAGTTACAATTTAAAACTAATGAATTGGATAAACTTTTAGAACTGTTAAAAGAACAAGCAATTCAAATTAATCAATTAGAATCAGATTTGACTAAAAAGGATATATTAATTAAAAATTATGAAAATAATACAATTATTTTAGAAAATCAAACTGAAAAATTAAATAATAAATTATCTAATAATGAATCGGAAATCTTAGAATTAAATTCTAAAATAGGAATATTAGAAAATTCAAATTTAAAAAATAATGATTTAATTAATAAATTAGAATATGAATTAAAGAAAGAAAAATCATTAATTAAAAAGGAATTAGATTTACATAAAAAAACCTTAATTGATTATGATTCTAATTATGAACGTTTAAAAATCGAAAATAATAAATTTAAGAGTGAAATTGAAACTAAAAAGACAGAAATTGATAGTTTAAAAGATCAAAATAATTTATTATCAAATGATACATTAAAATTAAAAACACAAGTTGATACATTAATTCAAATTCGTGATGAATCTTTAAATATTTCAAAACGTGAAAATGATGCACTTAAATTAGAAAATCAAAAATTGATTTTAGAATCAAAATCTTTAGTTAATTCATATGAAGAAAAATTAAAAAATATAATTGGTTATGAATCAAAGGAAATTACTTATGATACATTTAAAGATAAGGGAAGATATGATTATTTAGAAATGAATAAAATAGATTTAATATCATTAACAGAATGTCGAAATATATTAAAAAATATTGTTAATTTTCTTGATATAAAATATTCAGATATTAGACCATTTATTGCATTTATTCGTGATGATGTTTTTAAATTTTTTAATGATATTCATTCAATTTTACATTGTAAAGAATCTGGGAAATCATTTTATATTGATAGTACAATTAGATTACATCTTGTTGATTATGTTAAAGTTAAAGCTTGTATGGATCTGTTAATTCATGATGTTAAAAAACTGAAAGGTGTTCAGTAATGGTTGGGATTTAGGTATTAAATGCCTTTTATAAATACATAAATAATTTTTTTTCCATAAAACTGTACGTACTGTGTTATGTTACTTTGCTAAATACTTTATAAATATATAAAACAAAAATTTCATATAAGCTTAATCTATAAAAGTCATTAAAATGAAGGTGATATAAATTATTTATCAATTATTTATTAATTATATCATTTAAAGAAACTAATTGATTTGCAATTGCAATTCTAATTTCATCAACATTTTCTAAATGTTCATTATCATCATATAATTTCAAACTAATTTTAAAAATATCTTTGAGTTCGAATATTTCATTTGATTCATCATGAATATAAGTTGATAAATCATTCGTATCATATCTTGAATCAATTGAAACTCTATGTAAAGTTTTATTAAATTCAAGTGAAGATTTAACAAGTGATAAAATTAAAGGTATTAATTTAAATTTTTCAATTTGATTTAAATCATTTAATAATAATAAATTTATTGCATGCTTATTTACAATTGGAATATTTTGCTTAATCATTAAGTTTAAAAGTTTTAATTGATCATTATAAGAATTTAAATTTATTAATAATTTACTAATTATTAAAGGACTTGGTTTAAATTTATACCTTAACCAAGTAAAATTTGAAAATTTTCCAATTTCATTATTATTATTATTATTATTATTAATTTCTTCATTATGTAATTGTTGAAAAGTTTTATTTAAAACATCAATTTTAAATAATTGAATTCTATCAATTTTTTTAGTTGAAAATGACCAATTTAAATTTGAAATATTATTAAATTTAATTAAAATTTCATTAATTAAATTTAATGCAATATTTGATTTATTAAATTCAATCAATTTTAAAATTATTAAATTTAATAAATAAGTATCTAAATGAAAAAATTTCAATTTCATTAATTCAAGTAAATTATTTAATTCATTAAAAGATTTAATATGTTTTAAATAAATTTCAATATTTAATCTTGTTAAACCAGATTCATTTGACATTAATTTCATAATTTCAGACGTTTTTTTAGGAAAATAAATTAACAAAAGATTCCACATTGCAGGACAAAATGATAATCTTTTAATTGAATTTAAAGATTTCATTTTAATAATTTTATTAAACATTTCATCTTCTGAAATTAAAGATGTATTATTATTTGACCAATCATTTAATAAAATTGATAAATATTTAGTATTTTCAAAAGGTGTTAATTGAATTTCATTACCAAATTCTCTAATATCATTATAAACATCAATAATTTTAGGTATTAATAATTTATGATCATTATTTGAAAATTTTAATCTCAATAATAAACTCATAAATTTTTCAAATTCTTCACGTTTAAGATAAAATGGTCTTGGTTGTGGTAATTCAAAATATAAATCTAATAATTTAGATATATTATTAGATCCTAAATGAATTAAAAACTGTTGATGTAAATAAAATGGTGGTATTAATCTATTAACTTTTAAACGTTTATATAAAATATAAGTATTTGATGAAAGTTCACTTAGTTTTTTAATTGCTAAATCAATTTTAATATTTTGTTTTTGTAAATGTTGAGGTATTATTCGTACATTTGGATTATCAACGTTATTATTATTACTATTGTTACTATTACTATTGTGATTATTATTATTTTCATTTTGATATTTAATTAATAATTCTTTCATTTTAAAATTTGTTAAAGATAAAAATGTATCCGTATAAATTGATAATACTTTAGCATAACATCGTTGAAAACTTCTAAATGGTATAATTTCTTGTGGCAAAGATATATCATCGTTAATCATATAACTTGAAGGTTTTTGTAATCTTTCATACCAGGAAGGTAAATTTGATAAATTTATTATATTATTATTTAAATTTCTATCTTTAGAAGATTGTGAATTTGATTCTATCGAATTTAAATTTGATTTAGATAAAAATATTCGACTCATTGAAGATAATAAAGGTGGTGATGGTAATGATTTGTTTTCTTTATTATTTTTTGTTGAATTAGTTGTATAACTATAATCAATATCTGAATTTGATTGTTCAATATCTTTAATAAAACCTAATTTTGGTAATTGAGAATACTGTCGTATACACGATCTTTTCATGCAAAGACAACAGTGACATTTTAAAGCTTTGATCATTGTCATTGTGGAAGATCAAAATCAAGTATGAACATATGCGGTCTGTCTTGGAAAGTCAGCAGTAATTGATTACAATAATGATAATTAACTATGGAATATCAGTAACATGAATTTTCATCTTTTTCTTTCCTCAAATGAAAAATAAAAGAAAATAAAATAAATGAGAAAATAAAAGTGTTACGTAAGCAGTGTTTTACGTCAGCAGAGATTACGTAATCTCTCCTCGGAACTGATTTCTCCGTTGACAATTAACAATGCCAAAATCAAACAAACAAACAAACAAACAAGGCCCCAAAATTAAAACTATATAAACTGGCTAATACATTCATCTAATATTATGACGATTCCATTGTTTCTTCTTCTTTTCAGCAACCACAACATCAATTGTCTAACATTTTAACAACAAATACTACTACATTTACTAATTAATATGTCAACTACTGCTTCAGGTGTCACTGTTAAACTTAATACAGGTGCAGAAATCCCACTTTTAGGATTTGGTACCGTATCTGAGCATGATACAGAAACTTTTAAATTAGCTTTAAAAGCTGCAATTCTTGATGCAGGTTATAAACATATTGATACTGCATGGTATTATAATACTGAAGAATTAATTGGTGATGTTTTAGAAGAATTATCATTATCAAATAAAATTAAAAAGGATGAAATTTTTATTACAACAAAAGTTTGGCCTTGCTTTTGGAATGATCCTGAAACTTCACTTAATTTATCATTAAAAAATTTAAAACTTGAAAAAGTTGATTTATTATTACAACATTGGCCTGTTTGCTTTGCTAAAATTGATGATTCAAATGGTAATAGAATTCCTGTACCAAAAGATTCAAATAATAATATTTTATATGATAAAGATGGTGATTATCTTATTACTTATAAAAAATTATTAAAATTAAAAGATTCTGGTAAAGCAAAAGCTGTTGGTGTTTCTAATTATACTGTTCAAATGTTAGAAAGAATTATTAAAGAAACTGGTGTTATTCCAGCTTGTAATCAAGTTGAATTACATCCTCATTTACCACAATTAGAATTATATAATTATTGTTCTGAAAAGGGTATAATTCTTGAAGCTTATTCACCATTTGGTTCTTCTGGTGCACCAAATTTGAAAATTCCTTTAATTATTGAATTAGCTAAAAAATATAATGTTTCTTCAGCTGATATAATTGTTAATTATTGTATTGCTAAAAAAATTGTTGTATTACCACGTTCTTCAAATATTGAAAGAATTAAAAAGGGATATGCTTTAATTAATATGGAAAAATCTGATGTTGATGCTTTAGATAATTATGGTTCAAAAAATCCTAAAAGATATATTAAAGATTCTTGGGGTGATAATATCGGTTTTGATCATTGGAATTAATAATAATTAACTTTTATATTTTAATTTTAAATAATTCTTATATATACACTAATCGAATATATTAGTATTTTAATATTTTAATATTTACATAATCAAATCTAATCAAATCAAGCCAATTGCTTTTCAACGAGTGCTTGAAGTTGTGGAAAAATTATATCTGAAGTTTCACCTTTAACTACATGATAAATTCCCTTTGATTCATAAAATTTTCTAATTGGTTCTAATTCAGAAAAATATTTATCCAATCTAACTTTAAATGTTTCTGGATTATCATCAGGTCTTTTAAATAATGGTTCACCGGTAATATCATCTTTAAATGGAATTTTTGGTGGATTATATTGTAAATTATAAACTCTACCTGATGAATGAACCCATCTATTGGCAATTCTATCAAGTATAACTTCTGGTGGAACATTCAATTCAACAACAAAATTAATATCACTATTATGTGGTTTCAATACAGGTTCTAATTCTTTTGCTTGTTCAATAGTTCTTGGAAATCCATCTAATAAAAATGATGTTTTACCATCTAACCATTTATTTAAATTTAATTCATTTTCAACAATCTTTGCCATAAATTCATTTGGTAATAAATCTCCTCTAGCAATATATTCTTTAGCTTTTAAACCAATTGAACTATTTTGTGAAATTTCCTTTCTTAATATATCACCAGTTGATAATGAATGAATATTCGGTATCTTTTTCAAAAGTCTTGATGTTAATGTACCTTTACCTGATCCTGGGGCTCCCATAATCACCATTCTAATATTCTTCGAAAAAGTAGACATGATTTTTTTAATTTATTATTGATTTTTGAATTGTTTTAGTTAATAATTGGAATTGAAAACCATGAAAAAATCTAGTAATAAACTAGTAATAAACCGTTGATCAGATCAAATCATCAACAATTCACCCATGTTGTTCCGCTCGCCCGCATTCATTTATTAGGTAATCAATTTTGGTTACATTGAATGAACAACATGTCGATTAAATAGAAAGCTTTATATATTATCAATTATAAATAACAATTATATATCTTTAAATGTTACATAGAGTATATTCAGGGAACAATGATTACTATAATGATAAAAAATACATACATGAATAAGTATGAAAAAATAACGTCACAGACAGGATTCGAACCTGCGCAGGCAGAGCCCACCGCCTTAGCAGGGCGGCTCCTTAACCACTCGGACACTGGGACATTTTGACTTTTCTTTTTCAGGCCCCTTTTTCCGTTAACTATTTTAGGGTCATGTGATTGCGTCGATCGACGCCTTATTGGGTTTTTTTTTTTTTTAATATTCACATCAAAAATAAGTTTCCATTTTAAGAAAAATAAACGTTTTCATTCTTTTCCCTTATTTGATTTTAAAAAAAAAAAAATATTTCAAATATTTTATTATTACTATTAAAATAATGACCATCTATCTTGTGTTATCATTTAAAAATAATTTAGTTTTAATTAATAGGCTCAATTATAAAAATAATTAGCAGTAAAATATCTGAACTGTAATATGATTTTCAAATAAATACAAATTTAAATGAATTACGAAAATCTTTATAGTTTTAAACTTATCTTAATTACGAGATCATGTTTAGTTATTATGGAAAAGTATTAAATACATTCAATTAAAGTCATAAAATGGAATATACTTACAAAATAATGCAACCAGTATATATTCAACTGATTGGTACACGTGTGTGTATATACATATAATGGAATCTCTCAAGCTGTATAATGTCAGAAAATGTATGATGAAGAGTCTCATTTAAGATTAATCTATCAATTCATAACTATTGTTAGTAATATTTTCTGTAGTTTGTTTAAGTAAATGATTTCTTGTCCTATATAATAATAATAATAATTATTCATATAAATTATTTAGTTTATAGTGGAAATTAGATATCGTATGAGAATAATAAAACTATGCAGATCAAATTGTAAATCATAAGAAGCATACAGATAGATTAGATGAGTGTATGATACTGTGTTGTGATTGGATTTGTGAGAGATTGGCCGTTCGTTGTTAATATTGTGTACAAATAAATTGTACCGTCCAATGCGAGGCTTCTAAGGTGTCAGAAAAAATAGCCAAACACTAATTAAACACTTAACACTTAACATGTACAAGTACAAGTACAAGTACAACAAGAGTACCAGCACCACAGACAAGCATATACCATCCAAACCTATTTACATAAATGTCCGTATTACGAGTGTACAGACCAGTTTTACGTTTGACTGTGTCAAGAAACCATCGTTTAATTCACTCTTCAAGTTTGTGCTGGAAGGATGAAGGGAAAACATCCGAACCATTAAATAATCAAAATCAAAATATATCTAATAATTTAAATACTTCTAATGAAGATTTAGAACATATATATAAAAAAAAATATGAATTTATTCAAAAACAAAATTTAGAGGAATCATACAGTAAATTACATGCTAATGAATTAGAAGAAAATATGAAAATACCACAAAGAAATTATTCAACTTCTGAAAAATCTGATGAAAATACTTTTCAATTAACTCAAAAATTTAAATTGATGGCAGCTGGTTTAGCTGCTTTAGTTATAACTTTAGGTGGTTTACAAATTTATCAAAATTGGACTTTTTTAAAGGCTAAAATTTTTGGTGACGATAGTTTAGAAACTTTTGATGAAATGTATTCAAGAATTCAACAAAAGAAACAAAAAAAGATTGATGCAATTGAAAATTTTTCAAATAATGTAACAAATCCAAATGATTCAACTATCCCTGGTGTTTATATTTGTGGTAATAATCAAAATCAATTAGTTACAAATGATAAATCTTATGATTATGTTCCAATTTTCAAAAGATTAGATGTTTTTGATAATTTTATTGTTAAAGATATAACAATGAATGAAAATTCAGGTGCTTTAATTAATGAAAGAGGAGATTTATATCAATGGGGTTCTGGTTTTGATGGTGATTCTACAAACCCAACTATAAAAGGTAAAAATCTTATTCAAGTTAAAATAAGTAATAATACTATTTATGCATTAACTAAATATGGTGAAGTTTTATATTTACCAATAAATTTTAAACTTCAAAATCAAATTCAAAATAAAGAAAATGGTTGGATTAAATCAAATATTGTTAATTATTTTAAATTAAATACTCCAAATAAAAATATAGTTGATATTTCTGCAGGATTACAACATCTTGCATTGTTAGATAAAGAAGGTAATGTTTATACAACCGCTACAGGTTATAATACTAAATTAAATAAATCTTTTGGTCAATTTGGTTTACCAGAATTTTCACAATTTGATGAACCACCTCAAATTAATGAAGTTCATGATGTTGTTTTATTAAATAAATATATTAAAAATGGAAATGTTAAACATAGAATTACATCACAAATTGCAACTGGTGATTATTTTACGCTTTGTTTAGATAAGGCAGGATCTGTTTGGGCATTTGGTAAGAATACACATGGTGCAATTGGTACTATTATTAATTATGATACAGAAGTTATTCCATATCCAACACAAGTTCAATTTATTACATCTCATTTTAAAAGAAATGAATTTCCTCGTTGTATTAATATTGCAGCTGGTGGTGATACTGCATATGCTACATTTACATCTTCAAATATGTATGAACTTTTTGAAAAATCATTAAAATCTGATGATATACTAATTGATAATAAATTTTCATTTGATACATTACCTGAAGCTGAAGAAGCTAATCTACATTTAGCATGGGGTCATGGATTAAAAGGTGAATTAGGTTTAGGATATTTTATTCATGGTAGTTATGAACCTAAAAAAATTAAAACATTGAATGAAATTAAAGAATTTAATGAAATTACAAATAAATTAGAAAAAATTAAAATTAAATCATGGGCTGTTGGTAAAAATCATTGTATTGTGACATTAGAAAACAATGATGTATATGCTTGGGGTGATAATGAATATGGTCAACTTGGTAATGGTAAAAGAATTAGATTGGGTATCCCATCCAATATTCCTTCTCTACTTGAACCAAATACTGATAAAAAGATGAAATTTTCCAAATTTAATAACAGACTTAATCTTCTTGATAATGGAAAGATCCACCAAGAAGTTGTTGCTGGTCCTTATACCACCGCAATTGTTTACAAGAAGGATTAAACAATTCCTATTTTTTTCACAACCCTGTATATAATATATCATAGTACTATATCTATATGCATATGTATGTTTATAATGAGTATTTCTGTCTATAGTAATTCTTCTTCCCATTATGTGGTAAGCATCGGTTGATAAGCGCAAAGCGCAAAACCCTAATTGAAATGTGGAGAGTGTAAAGTTGAAGATGACTATGTATATGTATAGGAGGAGAACTTTTTCTTTGAATCAAGACTTGATATATTTATATTTTAATGACTCCCAATTTATCATTCAAGCGACAATATGGATGATCCATCATTGAACAATCTTATGGTGTATTCTTGCATTGTTGGGGAAGAAGGAAAAAGAAGGAAATCAAAACGAAATTTGTTAAATAATAACATCGATTCTATAAACGGAACTTCATGTGGTATACTCCTAAATTCACGGGAATTCCTGGGAGAGGTATGCAATTTAAACTTACCAGACATAAAATTTGGGGTATATCAAAAGAACTCTAATATAGAATATGATTATGAAATTTTGATACTAATAGACACTTACATAATTGATGAAATTGAAACTTCAAATAACAAAGATATTGAATCTCTAATACCATCAAATGATAATAACATATTTAATATTCCATCAACAATTTATCCTGAACCTGATATTTCATCTTATAGTAATGAACGTGATCAAATTAAAGAATTGATACTACCTTTTAAAACTACAATACATGATGAAGTCGAACATAATGATAATGTAATAATACCCAGATTAAGAACTCGATGCATAATAATACCAATAAAATTATCTGATACTTGGACATTAATATGGGTAAAATTTACTAAACTTTTAAAATATGTGGAAATTTTCCAATTTAGTGGATTAAAAGAATCTACAGATAAATTAAGTTATAAATCTTTAGAGTTTATAAAATTAATGTTGTCCGATTTACTAAATTTACAAAATGATGATGACCTTATGTTCAGTTTTAAGTACATACCCCAAAATATGAATTCTAACAACGATTCAAATCTGTCTATTGTTAAAACTGTACAATGTATAATTAAAGGATATCAATCTGATGGTTTTAATATAACACCTTTCTCACTTCCAATATTAAGATATGATGATGTTAGAAATTATGTAAGACATACAAGAACAAGAGTTTTACCTTTGATGGAGTTAAAAGAAATAAGAGAGTTTAATATAAAGAATACGAGGAAAACAGAAAAAGCTAAAGCTAATACGAGGAATAGTTTTACTACCAATTCCATCAATAATAGTAATAATGTTGAAAACACAAATACTAATGACATACGCAAAAGACATTCAACCACTTTAAATTCCAATAGCTCATCATCATCGCCATCTAGACTGATATGCAATTCAGTTTATAAGGCTCCAGAAAGACGCAATACCAGAATACACCCCGAAAAGAGAAACATCAATTCATCACCCTCACCAACTTCTTTAATATCTAAAGATCCAAAGATTATAGTAAATTTAGACAATATATCAAAAATAAAGAATACTATTAATTATGATAAAGAAAAGATGAATGAATTGACACAATATTATGTTCAAACATATGATGATGTTGAAGCATTTTTATTGGATAAATGGTCAAAAGTTGAATTATTTTCCAAAAAACAATTTTCTGAAGATAAATGTCCATTTTTAATTTATGGCCCATCACAAATAGAATATGAAATTATTAAAGAGGGTAATATTGTAGCAACAAATACTTTAAAGCATAAGATTAAAAAATTTAATGTGACATTAACTACTAGAACAATGAGATTTTTAACTTCATCAAGAAGGTGGATTAATCAAAGATTCAAATTTGATAAAGAATTGAAAAGTGTATATTATACAAGGGATCCTAATCTTTATATTCCTGATTATAGAGATACCCCATATATTGTAATGGCAACACATTTACATTATGACTGTGCATCAGCAGATGAAACTTTTGAAATAACTCATAAGAACTGGTATATTTCTAGAAAAATGGTTGCCTTTATAGTTGCAAAATGTGAAAAATGTAATTCAAAAAGTTGATTTAATTTAATAATTTTGTTTATTTATATACTACAAATATTTTAAACTATATATATATGTACGATTTTATTTAAAAGCTAAAATTATTAGAAACTTAGCGGATATTGCGATGACCAGGGGTATTATAACTTGAATTTCTAGATGAAGTATCATTAATTTGTCGTTTACGTTGTGATATTGATCTATGTGAAGAACCTTGAAAATTAGGAATACTAGTAGTATTATTTACAATAGGTGTATGCAATTGATGAGAAAAACTTCTTGACATATCTGGATTAGATAATTTTCTATTTGGTATAATATTATTTGTATCAATATCATATTCATCATCAGAATTAACATCTAAGTGAAGTAAAGTTTTATTACCATTTATACCATCATCATCAATACTAGTACCATATATATCTAATTCTGAGCTACTACCTGCTATACCAAGTATTTCATTTATATCACTATTAATAGGATATCTACCTAAATTTGGTTTCTTTAATATAGTTTTATCATGAATTTGATTTTTTTGATTAATTTTTGGATTAAAAGCATTTAAATCAACATCTTTCCAATTTAAAGTTCTATTTTTTTGTTTTGATCGATTAGCATATGATGCATTAAACATTGGATTATTCTTATTCATAACTGTAATATCTGTTTCTGGTTCATCATTTTGAGATAGAAATTGTTGTAATAAATTATCATGTTGTTGTATTATATCACCACCAATAATTTCAACATCATCCCATTTTAGCTTTTGATTTTCCCATTCTTCCAAAAACAGTACATTACTTTGATAATTCATATGAATATAAGAAAAAGTCGAATCCGATACCATTGTTGTCTTTTGTATCTTTAATGGGATTCTGTTCTCTAATGTAATGATGATCCCCTTAATACATGTTATGATTTACAAATTTTTTGAAACAGATCTAGTCAGCAGTGTTTCAGCATAAATGAACACATGAGTAACTAAATATGGTGGGCGGCGTTCTTTTTTTTGCCGGTGATTTTGGTGGGCTTCTTGGGGAAGCCCAGTAATTTAATCGGACGCTTGCTAATTGCAGGTTTAGCGTGGGGCCGACTAAAATTATTCAACGCCCGCAAGTTTACTGGGAAACCGACTAAAATCATACGGGGATTTCACGTTTGCCGACGAACCATTGAAATGTGTGATCGGACCGCTTTATGGACCGACCATCTTTTTAAGCAAATATATTATAAAAGATTGAATAACGATAACCCTATGTAATTAAAATACCATCGTTACCAATTCTAGCAACAATAATTATATTTTGCATATTTTTGTAATCAAATATAGCTCGAGCTGCTACGCCTACTGGTCTTGGTGTTTTACCAAATCCCTTTGTATATAATTCAATAAAACATACCATTAATATTTAATTAATCTTAAAACCAAGGAGTTAAAAAATATATAATACTACTATTAAATATAAATGTCATCATTACTAGTATACATCTATGATTAATTCCATTGATGTAAATACTTACCTAGAGATTCTCTTTGGGATTTTGAATTTGGATCAAAATATGGCTTTCCTGATAATGATGTAACTCTAGTACCATGTCTTTCAGATTCACCTTCATGATCCCAAACAGCTCTATGTTGAGAAACTCTATTATCCCAAATAGCAGAAGTACCAAGCTTTTGATCCTTATTTTTCCATTTAAATCTTACTTGTAAATCAGCATTCTTTTCATATACATCAAACAAATAATTAAGTATTAAATCACTTTCAACAGGTGATAAACCAACAATTCTCTTTGTCATAACTCTATTAACAGATAAATATTTCCAACCAGTTGCAGGATGAGTTCTAACCAATGGATGAGTTCTTTCAATTTTTTGTGGACCACCGAATACATCATCTCTATTTAAATAACCATGTGCAGATACATAAACTGCTTCTTTACCATCTAAAAATTGTTTAAATTCATCACTTAATTTATCATAAGCACCATAACCAGATGCCCAAATTGTATCACCACCAACATCAGGAATTGCGTCTAAATGTAAATGTGTATAACCAGCAGGTTGTCTTTCATGAACTAAATCTGTATGCCAAACTTGATTACCAACTGCAGGATTTTTTTGTGAATCCCAATTACCTAAATTATTATTTGCAAAATTTAATTTTAAACCATGACTTTGTTTATAATCATTCCAAATAACACTCGTACCTGGTAATCCTGGGACATGTGGTGCTTGTGGATGAATTTCAACATTGCCATAGTATTTACCAAGTTTAAGTTGTTCTTGTGGAGATAAATCTTGATCTTTAAAAAAGACAACAACTCTTTCAGCAATTAATAAAGCTAATTCATCCTTTTGTTGATCAGTTAAATCAGATAATTGTAATCCAACAATTTCAGTACCAACATTTTTGGTTAAATTAATAACTTCTTTTGCAGCACTAAATAATGCTTTCTTTTCAGGATCTGCATTTTTACCTCTCTCAATAAATTCAACATCATAATCTCTAATTGCATGTGCTTGATCAACAAAAATTGGAATTTCATCTCTTGGTGGAATTTCAGGATAACCAACAGAAATATCAACACCGGCTTTTTCAAGTCTTTCCTTTGTAGATTTTGGTAAAATTTTTAAACCAGCTGGATCAGGACCAGATTGAAGATTTAATTTATCTTGACGGTGTCTAGTAAGACTAAGTTCTTTATGACTTCTAATTAAATCTTCTACTTGTTGATCAAGAGATCTATCTTGAACGACCGTAATTGCTGGTTTGCTTGCTTCAGTTTGAATAGAAATAGTTTCTACGTTTGACATTTTGTCCTTAATTGTTTGTCTTGGTGAAGAGTTGAGTGATTAGCTTAATAAACAATTGCTACATGCTTTTCAACAATGGAAATGAAGAAAGTGTCTTGTTTAAATATCCTTGCTGTTCTTATCGAAAGCAGAATAGACGGAAACCAGAGGCGGAAGTGTCTGCAAAGTTCCGCAAAACTGTGAAACCGGGAGCTGAGCCACACTTTCCTGATCCACATCTGTCACTTGATTTCTCTTGACCTTTCTTTTCATTGGTTGTTGCTTTCCGTACATGGGCACAACGTATGACTGCTCTTTGACGGCCAGGTAATCATATCATTCTATGTGTCCACAATCGAAAGACACCAAAGTTGTGTATTATGTATAAAACTGATAGTTGTAGCCACCATTTCTTTCCATAGTTTTCACGTTTAGATACCAATTAACGATTTTTGTAAACCATAGGGTGAAGTAAAAGCAAAAAGTAATGACAGTTGAATCTTCAAAACAATTTAATATTAAATCAGTTGCAATAATTGGATCAGGTCCATCAGGTATTGCATCACTTTATGAACTTTCAAGATTAACTAAAGATGGTAAATCATTATTTGGTAAAACTGATATTTCTGAATATGAAAAAAATGGTGATTTAGCATTTACTGAATTAGTTGCTTTTGAAAGGAATAAATCTGCTGGTGGAGTTTGGAGTAAAAGTGCATTTGGTGATAATAATATTGATCCAAATTTACCATCTAATGAAAATGAAAATATTGATTTCTCAAATCCTAAAGATATTTATCAAAATTTTAAAATTGATTCAAAATTAGAAGAAAAATTAAAAAATTCAAGTCAAAAAAATCCAATTAAAATTCCATTTACAGATTCATTAGATTCAATTATTAAAAATCAATGGAGAAGTTCTGCTGCTTATAATGGATTATTTACAAATGTTACAAATAGATATATGTCATTTTCATTTGATGAAATTATTGGAGATGATTTAAATAAATTAAATTCAAAATATAAACATTTACCAAATTTTCAATCATCTGTTGATGTTTCAAATTATTTAGAAAATGTTATAAAAAGAAATAATTTAGAAAAATATATTAGATTTAATACAAATGTTGAAAGAGTTAAAAAATTAGATAATAATAAATGGGAAGTTATAGTAAATGAAATAATTATTGATAATGATGGTAAAAAATATTTAAATTGGTATAAACAAATTTTTGATGCTGTCATTATTGGAAATGGTAAAACTATACCTATTGTACCAAATATTAAAGGATTAAAAGAATTTTCTAAAATTAATAAAGATAAAGTTAATATTAAATTAGCTAAATCAATTCAAGATCCATCATTTTTAAAATCTGCAAAGAAACCTTTATTTATAGGTTCTTCAGTTTCAAGTATTGATTTATTACAATACACATTTCCAAGAGATTTAGAAAAGCCATCTGTTTATATTTCTAGAAGAGCATTATCAGCAAATAGTAGTTGGGTTACATCTGCATCATATTCTAAAGGTATTATTAATAAACCAACAATTAAAGAATTTATTCCTGAAAAAAATTCAATTTTATTTGAAGATGGTACAATTGAATCTGGTTTTGATGTTATTATAATTTGTACAGGTTATCATATGCATTATCCATTTTTAGAAATCCCTTATGATAAATTAAAATTCTATAAATATACATTTTCAATTGATGATCCAACACTTGCATTAGTTGGTAATACATATGCTGGATTCTTTTTTAATAGAGTTGAATCACAAGGTGCTGCAATTGCAAGTATTTGGAATAATAATAAAAAATTACCTTCTAATAAAGAACAAATTAATGATTATGAAAATGCACCAAAAATGGTTACAGGAACAATTAATTCACAATTTATTTCACCATTAATTGAATTAGCTGTTGATGGTAGACCACATCCATTTTCTGTAAATAAAGAAAAAACTGATCATGTATATCATCAAGCTGTTGGTACATCTGTTGTACTTAATCTTTTTTTTAATATTAGAAATGGAACTGTTGATATAAAAGATGTATTTAATTAATTAATAAAAGTATATATTTATTTGTATAAATTATAAAAGTAATTTATTCATCAATTCCTCTTTTTACTAAATTTTTTTGAACTTCATTTCTTAAATATTCAATCATTTGTGATGGATCAGTTGCTTTAAAAACTGAAGTACCAGCAACAATTACATTTGCACCTGCTTCAGCTGCAATTTCAACGGTACCTTTACCTAAACCACCATCAACTTGAATATTTAAATTTGGGAATCTTTTTCTTAATTCTTCAACTTTAGGCATCATATTAGCCATAAATTTTTGACCTCCAAAGCCAGGTTCAACAGTCATAATTAATGCCATATCTAAATGTGGTGCTAAATCAAATAATACATCAACATTTGTACCTGGTTTAATTGCACAAGCAGCTTTCATACCATTTTCTTTAATTAATTTAACTAAATTTAAAGGATTTTTAGTTGATTCATAATGGAAAGTATATTGATCACCACCAGCATTTGCAATTTCTGGAACCCATTGTTCTGGATTTGAAACCATCATATGACAATCAAAGAAAAATTTACCTGGATTTAATTCATCTCTTGGAACTGATTTTCTTAATGATGAAATAATTGGAGGTCCCATTGTAATATTTAGAACAAAATGACCATCCATAACATCTAAATGAACCCAATCAGATCCACAATCAAACATACGATGACAATCACAACCTAAATTTGCGAAATCACCTGCAAGTAAAGATGGGGCAATAATTGGTTTGACCATTGTAATTAAGAAATAATTATATATTGTTAGAAGAGAATTGATAAATGAGATGAAGTAAAATCATTTTATATACAAATTCAACTATCATATATGTGTCTCAAAGAAGAGAAACATTGTTAAAGTTGTACGTTTGTAAAAACTGTGGGGAAATTGAAGAATTTGTAAAAATTTTCTATTATTAAGCGTTGTTGATTACGAGTGAGTGTTCTCCGAAGAGGTTTACAGGATATTTATGCATTTATATACGCTTTAGAAGGTATGTTATTTGATTAGATATTACAAAGTATATATATCATTTATAACAGAAGAATAATGAGAATAATAAGGATAATAAAAAGAATAATAAGGATAGTAAATGTGTGAGTAAAATAAGTGTTTGTTTAGTAATGTCCGTTGTCGTGTTTTTTTATTTAATTAATTAATTAATTAATCAGTCATCTAGGCCTTGTTCTTCTAAAGTTTTAAAGTACATCTTTGGAGTATCAAATTTAATACCTCTTTCTAATAATTTTGAAAAAGCATCAGCAAAATCTTTCATACATCTATCTTCATCTTTAGCATAAATTTCAACCCATTTTTTCATATCAGAATCTTGTTTTAAAACCATATCAGTTGGTAACATCATTAATGAATGAGAACCTTCATCTTCATATTGTTTTTTACCATCCCATTTTTTAAATTTCCAATCTTCACTTAATAATAATTTAAAAAATTCATTGGAAACAGTTGTTGGTGAGAAAGTCCATGGACCATCAAAACCAGAATTATAAGTATGACATTTACCAATTGCATGACCAACACCAATAAGAACAACTAATTCTTGATCTGTAAAACCTAATCTTTGAGTAAATACAGATCTAACATATTCACCAGTTGATTGTGAAGCATCCGGTAATCTATGATAAGGTGGTGTAACATCAATTGGTAAATCAACTCTACCTGGTCTCCAAGAAATTTTTGGACCATTCATTTCTTGAATACCAACAACACCACCAAGTGTATATAAATCACCATGTGAAATATCAGGGAATTGATCTTTAATTGATTGTAAATAATTCATACCTTTAACTAAACCGGCATTTTCAGGATCACCTTGTTCCTTTTTAAATCTCATTGTACCAGCAAATGAACCACCTCTTGTTGAAGAATTATCATTTTGATCATAAGAACCAGAATTATGCCATGCAAGTCTAACTAATAATGGTGCATAAGATCCATAATCATAATCATCAACATCAATTAATTTTTTTGCAATTGCATTATAAACTTTTTGATAATATTTTTCATCATGATTTGTTAATTGAGCTTTATTAACATTTGATTCAGTTAATTTTGTAGATGCACCAAAACCGAAAAGTGCTTTAGAAAAGTTATTATTGTTATTTCCATTATTATTGTAATTATTATTGTTGTCATTTCCTAATGCATAAACAACAGATGCAATAGAACCTGCAACAGCAAGAGAAGCTACCACATGATTGGAGAATCTGAAACCTGAATGTCTGGCTACGGAAATGGCACGATAGGCTTGAGACATGATTAAGCTGATTGTGTTTTAGTAGTAGTTGTAGAAGTATACAAAGTCACTTAAGAAGAAGAAGAAGGAAAGTACAGAAGAAGAAGAAAAATAAGAGTCTCTTTTATAGAAATAGACTGGGCACGTAATTAATAAGAAGCACTTAGCAGCTAACAACAGACAATGAACTGCTGTTGTATGCGTGTTTGTCATCTTTGCAGAATCTGGAATAGGCCATGAGAGAGAGATGAGAGAGGAAATACGTAATATACGCAATCAGTAAGATATGAGATATGAGAGATGTCATGACAGAAGAATACGGAATGGCTGGCTACTGGCTAAGAACGTCGCCATTATTAATCATCAGCACTAAGATTAACCACTCTGGTTTCGGGTTTCTGGTTTCTGGTTTCGGACAACCTGATTTCTGATTTCTGATGTGCAACAACACTGCAAGGGGAATGTGGTATGACATTTCAGTAATACTTACTTAATTAATAATTAATGATTGACTATTTATTTAACTGATGATTGAATGATGATTAAACGATTATGTAATTAATCATTAATTGATTATTTAAAGGTTTATTGTTTATTCTCAATCAAATCACTACATCAATCACTCCATCAATCATCTACATTTTCTTTACATTAACAATTTACTTATTATCTGAAGTGATTAAACATTCAAAGACAACATTACAATCGAAATGCGTAATCATAAGTAGCTCACTTTATGGAGCCTGTAATGATTCGCCATTGGCCAAATTGGTAATTTTCAATAATGAGAGTAAATTTCAATAAATTCTCTTTTTTTTTGATTAAACCAATCAACCTGGAAAAATTTTGTGTATAAGCATGCATGAAATATGTAACAAAAAATAAATATAACAATCAAAATATAGTAATAATGATAATAAATCCAGATGAAATATTAATTAATTAATTAATAAAAAAAAGGAAAAAGAAAAATAAGAAACCCAAAGAAAAAAATAAAGCTAGAAGTGAAAAATAATTAGTCATTTAATTATTTATAATTCTTCAACAACATGACCTCTTTCAGAGACATAGATACCATCTAAGAACTTTCTGATATCCTTGTTTCTAACTCTACAGATTTGTTGAACATCAGCACAACATTGAGAGACATCTTCAACAGAATTACCAGTAACAACTAATTCATCCTTTTGAGCTTTTGAAACTTCAGCAACAACACCTTCTGGAATTGGAACATTTCTAACTTTCTTATCACCTAAGAAATTTCTAATTTCAATAAATTTAGAACCCTTTTCTTCAATAATATTAACATTAATTGGGAAATGCGCATAAACAAATCTCATTTTATATTTGTAACCAACGGTAACACCTTTAATTAAGTTAGTGATTAAAGATTTAACAGTTCTTAAAGCAGCAACATGCTTTCTGTCACCATTATGAACATAAAGTTTAACAAGAGACTTGTTGACCTTTTCAAAAGCAACATCAATATGCTTTAAAGATTTAGTTAATTCACCTCTTGGACCAGTAACTTTAACGATTCTAGATTTAATAGTGACGGTAACATCATCTGGGATAGCAATAGATTCAACGGATTGGACGTACTTCATTGTTAGTTGTTTTGTTGGTAATTTACACAAGAGGAAGAAAGAAAAAAGTTTCTCCGTAAAGGTTAGACTCATAAAATCCAGCAAACGAAAAGAAGTGGCAGCTCTGTTCACTTTATAGTTTAAGTTTGCAGTGAGCAGTGAGCAGTGAAAAATTCGCGTTCTTTTTTTTCTTTTTTTTCTTTTGCGTCTCTTTTTGCTGCAGTTACCCGGCTTCAGCAGCATCCGCGCCGATCGACGCAGCCACCCCTCGCACCGCACACACACGCCGTCCAGGCCGGGTAACCCCCTTTTGGCAGCAATGAGTTCTCCATTTTCGCTCATTAAGTGAATATTGGACATGAATATAGAGGATGATATGATATAATAGAGTATGATATATGATGATATATAATAACATCAATCACCCCATTGATTTCATAACTTAATTGAATCAAACAATTCATATCACATCATAATGTTTGTGAATACACTAAAGAAATCATTTGTACAGGGATCATCAGCAAGATTCACTAGAAATTTTCATGAAACTAGTAGGACTAACCTTTCAAAAGCTGAAAAGAAATTGAAAAATATTGAAAAGAAGAAAAAAAATATTGCACTTAAAAATAGTATTGAAAATAAAAAGGAAAAAGTTGATCCAATTCTTGGTAAACCAGATAATGCATTTATTCAAAGATTAAAAATTGAAATTGGTGAACCAAATATTTTAATTAAAGGTTATAATTTAATTGATGTTGATAAATTATTATTTGGTGCAAAGGAAATTAGATTACAAAAAATAAAAGAGCAAGATCCATCATCAAATATTTCACCTGATTTTGAAAATATTATAATTAATGAAGAAAAGGAGAAAAGGGATATATTACTTAGAATTTTAACTTTAAGAAATGCTGATAATAATGAAAAGCAAAAAAAATTAAATTTATTAGCAATTAAAGAATTTGAAAGATTTGAAGGTGATACTGGTTCTTCTGAAGTTCAAGCTGCTGTAATGACAATCGAAATTTATAATTTAATGGATCATATTAAAAAAAATCCACAAGATTTATTACATATTAGGAAAGTTAGAATGTTAACTCAAAAAAGACAAAGAATTTTAAGATATTTGAAAAGAGATAATCCACAAAGATATTTTTGGACAATTGAAAAATTAGGTTTAACTGATGAAAATGTTCATATGGAATTTAATATGGATAAAAAATATATGGATGCATTCGAAATTTGGCCTGGTAGACAATTGGTTAAAATTAATAAAAGAGAAAATGAAGATTTAAAGAAAAAGAGAAGATTAGAAAAGCAAGCCTTAAGAAAAGCTTTACATGAACAAGCTCTTGCAAAAGCAGAAGCAGAAGCAGAATCATCATCTATAGCTAATACAAACGAATCATCATCATCAACATCCGCTTAAATAAATTAAATTAAAACATTTGTAAATATTAATTTTTTTTTTTCAAATAATAATATTATATAGCTGTATATCATGTAAATAAAACAATTAAAAATTATAAAACTATCCTCTTTTTCCTTGTTTTCTTTAATTTAAATATCACCAAATTCATAATTTCCATGTCTTGCACCATTAACGACAATAAATTTATTACATTTTGGAATTTCATCATCAACATGTCCAATTACTAAACATGTTGTATTAATTTGATCAATTAAACATTTACCTTTGATTACATCTTCATCTGTCATTGCACTTAATGCTTCATCTAAAATTAAAATTTTTGGATCATTTATAATTGATCTAATTAATAAAATTAATTTTTGTTTACTAACAGGTATGTCAGAAAATTTAATATCTTTTAAATAACTTAAATCTAACATTTTCAAAAAAATTTCAATTTTTTCAATTTTATCTTTTGATAAATTATTCGGTGGTATATAAGAACCAACTAAATAACCAGTTGAAATTGTTTGAAAAACAGTTTGATTTTTCGGATAAATTGCATGTAATTCAGGTGATGTAAAACCAATTAATTTATTAGTATCAAAATAATTAACTTTACCAGGTGATCTTTCAATATTAAAAATTTTAATTGATTTATTCCATGATTGTGGATGATCTAATGTAATAAGTGAAAGTAAAGTTGTTTTACCAGATCCATTTTTACCTCTAATATGCCATTTTTCACCTTGATTAACTTTCCATGAAAGATCTTTAATTATTGGTATACCTTTATATTTAACATTGACATTATTCATTTCAATAATTGGAATTAATTCATTATTAGTGTTATTATCTTTATTATTATTAAATAAATTTGAATATAATGATAATTTATCTTGAATTTTAGATTTCATTAAATCATGCCTTTTATTAAAATCATTTTTTAATTTATTAATATCATCAATTAAATCAATTTTTTTACCTTGCTTTAAAATACCATTTTCATTTACAATTACAATATCTTCAATCCAATTTGGAATTTCATCTTGAATTCTTAAACCAATTACTAAAGTCGTTTTAATTGAATCATCAAAAGCTGTTTTTTTTAAAACTTGATTAACAATATTAGTTGCAAATGGATCTAAACCTAAAAATGGATCATCAATGCATAAAATTGATGGTTCTTTATATAATTCTTTTGCAATTCTAGCTCTTCTAAATTGTCCATTACTTAAAGTTGTTATAAATTGACCTTTTAAACCATTTAATTCTAATATATTAATTAAATTATTAACTTTTTCTTTATTAAATTTAAAATTTGAATTATAAGATTGATCAGCAATAAAACTTTGAAGTAATTCATCAACTTCTAAATCTTTAAAAAATTCATATCTTGATGATAAATGTGTAAAACCACCAGATGAATCATGAGCACCATGACCCCATGAACCATTATTTACAAATCTTAATAATTGAGTTTTAAAATTTGAATCTTTTAATGAAATTGGATAAGATCTTGAATTAATTGGATGTGAAACAAATTTATTGGATAATATACTTAAAAAATCAGTTTTTGAAGAATCTCCAATAACTGCAATTTTAGACTTTGGATTTAAAGTAAATGATATACTCGACGAGAAAACAGGTCTTGGGTTTTTACCTTGAAGAATGAAATTACCAGTCCTGGTAAACCAAGCATCTACTAATTTAACAAGTGCCACCATTGCCGTTGCTTGTTCAGATGGAAGATAGTCAGCAGCAGTAGTAGACAGCAGCAAAATCCAAATTCGAAAATCATGTAAGCAGAACACGCATTTCCTAATTGAGACAACCAGCCAAAAAAGAAAAAAAGAGAAAATCAGCCAGAAATCGCTAACAAAATCGAAAATGGAAAACCAAAAATTGGCTGCTGGGCGATTTCCGCGTGTTCTGCTGATTTTGCTGATTTTGCTGATTTTGTTGTTGTTTTAGCTGTTTTGCTCTTCTTCACTTCACTCCACTCCACTGGTTAGTGCAGACACGTACACACACAGACACCACTGCAAAAGGAAACGAAAAGGGACTGCTTCCACCCACTGCATTCAATTGTCTTTATTTCATCAACTGATCTTCAATTCCTCTTGTTTTAGCTAATCTAGATCTCTATCCACTTATTTCTATTATTAACAGCCTCGATCCGTGTCAATATTAATAACAAACAAAACCACCAACAAACAAACGAACAAACAAACAGACAAACAAACAAACAAACGAACAAACAAACAAACAAACACAATCATTAATTATCCTTTATACATATAATTACTATAATAGTTAGTACAACTTTCATCATCTCATACCTTAATACCACATTATGAAAGATTACTATGATATTAATGAACTATCTTCTAAGGTACCCGATCCACCAGTAAGTAACTTATCAATTGAAGAGAAAGCTAAAATGGAATTTGGTCCATTAACAAGTAATAAATGGTTATCAGTTGCTCAACTTGATCCAAATGAAGAAATTAAACCAAGTATTTTAGATGAACCACCATATTTTATTGTTTTAACAACTTATTTAGATTATTTAGTATTTTTATTAATTGGTCATTGTAAAGATTTTTTTGGAATGTTATTAATGCCACAATATTTTTCTGCTTTAGTTGCAAAAGATGGTTATCCACCTTGGTATTCAGCATTTGAATCTTTTTATCCAAGAAGATTAAAAAGAAGATTAGATGATTGCTTTGCAAGACCAATTCATGGTGTACCAGGTAGATTTATGAATTGTTTTAATAGAGCAACTCCTGATTATAATGAAAGTTTCCGTTATGATGGTACTTCAACTCCATGTCTTAATTTATCATCATATAATTATTTAGGTTTTGCTCAAAGTGTTGGTAAATGTACTGAAGATTCAATTGAAGCTGTTAAAAAGTATGGTTTATCATCATGTGGTCCAAGAAATTTAATTGGTAATACAGATTTACATCAAAATACTGAACGTATATTATCAAAATTTATTGGTAAAGAAGATTCAATTTTATTTAGTATGGGTTGGGGTACAAATGCTCATTTATTTTCTTCAATGGTTAATTCAAAATGTTTAGTTATTTCTGATTCACTTAATCATGCATCAATTAGATTTGGTATTAGATTATCTGGTGCAGCTGTTAAAGTTTTCCCACATAATGATATGAATGCATTAGAAAAATTATTAAGAGAATCAATTTCTCAAGGTCAATCAAAATCTCATAGACCATGGAAAAAAATATTTGTTTGTGTTGAAGGTTTATATTCAATGGAAGGTACATATTGTAATTTACCTGGTTTAGTTTCTTTAAGAAATAAATATCATTTTTATTTATTTGTTGATGAAGCTCATTCAATTGGTGCACTTGGTGAACATGGTAGAGGTATTTGTGAATATTTTAATATAAATCCAAATAATATTGATATTTTAATGGGTACTTTAACAAAATCTTTTGGTGCAGCTGGTGGTTATATTAGTGCAAATAAAAATATAATTGATAGATTAAGATTAGATATAACTGCTAATAATTATAGTGAAAGTATGCCACCAGCAGTTTTACAACAAATTTCAACTTCAATGAGAATTATTGCAGGTGAATTAAATGGTAATGAAGGTAAAGAAAGACTGCAAAGAATTGCATTTAATTCAAGATATTTAAGATTAGGATTAAAAAGATTAGGATATATTATTTATGGTGCAGATGATTCACCAGTTATACCATTATTATTATATAATCCATCAAAAATGCCAGGATTTAGTAGGAAAATGTTAGAACGTGGAGTTGCCGTTGTTATTGTTGGTTATCCAGCAACTGATGTTATTTCATCAAGAATTAGATTTTGTATGTCATCAGCATTAACAAAGGAAGATATTGATAGAATTTTAGCAATTTCTGCAGATATTGGAGATGAATTAAATTTAAAATTTAGTACGGGTATTGCAGGTGGTGAAAAAAATCCTGGTGATTGGAAAAAGGGTATTAGACCTAGATGGTCAATTGAAGAAGTTTTAGCAAAAACACCTGAAGATTGTAAAAAAAAAGTATTGTATTAAAAGGATTTTCATACAGTTAAAGTAAAGTAAAGTAAAATGAAATAAAAACGATATAGAATAATATAATAAAATCTAATAAAATAAAATAAAAACATACATATATATAGTAAAACCATAATACTAAATCTATTAGTTAATTCCTTTCTTATAATTTATATACTGCTATTTATATAATAAAATCATCTTAATGATTTTCCACTAATTTAATTATTTAATTATTTAAGGTTATCACCAATATAACCAATTGAACCTAATAAGAAACCAGCACCAAGAATAATACCAGTATATAAATGAGATTTATTAACGATATTTAATAAAGATTTATACTCATTTGATGAAAGTGAAACTTTAGAAACAACTGGTACTTCAACTTCAATTTCTGATTTTTCAATTTTTGGACTTCTATTTCCCAGATCATTATAAACAGAATTATCTAATGGTGAAGTATCAACTTCTGGTTCAACAATTTTTTCAATAATTTTTTTTTCCTTTTTATAAATAATTTCATCCCTTGAATCAGTTAAAATTTCTTGTTCATTTGAATAATTAAAATAATAATTATAAATTAAAGCAATTGGGAATGTTAATGCAGCATAAATTAAATAAGGATGCTTTGCATATAATGGAGATTTTGCATATGCTTGATATAATAAATAAGTTGAGATTGAACCAAGACTCCAAAATCCTAAACGTAAACTTGTTATAACTTTTGAAATATCTTGTTTAAATTGTTCTGAATCTTTAATTTCTTTAATAATATCAGGTACACATGCAAGTGAAGATAATAAAAATGTACCACTTGAAATACCAAGTGATCCAATTCCGACTAATTTGACGATGGTGAGACACTTTCCCATTGTGATTTGGTTGATTGCTTGTGGATGTATTATCAAAAGGAACAAGTCAAGAGCAAGTCAGGAGTAAGTTGTATCTGGTATCCTTATAGCTTATTATTCCAGAGAGGCAAACTGCTTGAAAATAACAGGGCGGGGAAGGAGAGAGAACTGGGAGGGGCGCTTTCGTCGATTTGCTGACTTGCTGATTTTACTGCTTTCCGCATTTCCGGCGTGCTTACGTCAGCAGCACGTGACCCGCCACAATCATCTCCGGTCTGGCTGTTTTTCCCGCGTTTTCCCACCCCCGTCGGTTCGGCTATCGGCCTGTGCCGCTGCGGACTTAGAGTACCCCTCGGCGATGTATCACCGGAATACATACCGAAATATAACCACTCCGAAATATGGAATATTCTTACAAGATATATATACAAATGATTCATAAATAAATATATATACAAACATAAGTGAAGGAAGAATTGAGTGAAGAATTGAAAGGCTATATAAAGAGGTAGTTATTTCCTCCATTTTATCATGTCTATTTATTTTAATTGATTTTAATAGATTTTTCTCCTTTTTTATATACATAAATAACATTAATTAACACAAAAGCATACATAATGACAGTTCAAAAAATTCCAACTTTTAAACTTGCATATACAAACTATGAGGTTCCAGCAATTGGATTTGGTTCAGGTTCTAAACATAGACTTAAAAAATGGGAAAATCCAGAAACTGCAGCTTTTAGAGTCGATCAAGATATTGTTAAAGTTATATCTGATGCAATTAATGCAGGTTTTAATCATTTAGATGGTGCTGAAACTTATACAACAAGAGCAGAATTAGCTCAAGCAGTTAAAGATTCGTGTATTCCAAGAGATCAATTATTTATAACTGATAAATATGATCAAGGTTGGGCAAATTTTAAACGTGCTTCAACTTCACCATCTGGTCCAAGAGAAAGTATTTTAAAAGGTTTAAAAATTTTTAATATGGATTATTATGATTTATTTTTAATACATTCACCATTTTTTGATTCTGATTTGGTTGATGTTACTCTTGAAGAAGCTTGGAAACAATTAGAAGAATGTTATGAACAAGGTTTAGTTAAAAATATTGGTGTTTCAAATTTTGATGTTGAAAATTTAGAAAAATTAATGAAATTTGCAAAATATAAACCTCAAGTAAATCAAATAGAATATCATCTTTATTTACAAAATCAAACGGATGGTATTAATGATTATTGTAGGGAAAATAATATTCAATTAGAAGCTTATTGTCCGCTTACACCAGTTTTAGAAAATAGAATAAATGATGAAAATCACCCATTAAAATTAATAATAGAAAAACTTTCAAAAAAATATAATGTTGAAAAAAGTTCAATTTCTTTAAGATGGATTTATCAATCTGGTGTTATACCAATTACAACTTCTGCAAATGCAGAAAGAATGAAACAAGCATTTGAAATATTTACTTTTGAATTAACAAATGAAGAATTTGAAGATTTGAAAAAAATAGGTGCTTCTTATAAAGTTCGTGCTTATTTCTCTGAACTTTTTGAAAAATAATATTAACTTATCTATCAATATTTTTTTCTTTTTATATATACTTAATTTATATTTCTTTATAGACTATTTTTTAAAACATATTCATCTCAATTAATTTATTTGAAACTACTAAACTTGTTTTAACAAAACTTATTTTTTTTTAAATTATAAATTTTAATAATAAAATATAAAATTAAACATAGGTATAATATAAATATATACAATTTTTAAATAGGATAAAAAGCAATGTTGGATATAATGGAAATAACAATATCTAATGATATAAAACTTGTGAATTGAATAAAAAGTAATAGAAAATGGAATATTTATGAAATAAAACGAATGGAATTAATAAGGTATATAAAAATTTAAATGCAACAAAGAATGGATTAAAACTTTTCTTTTTCTTTTCTTTTCTTTTCAAATTAGTGCAAGTAACATTATTAATAAATTTTTAATATTTGGTACTAATTTTAAACCAAAATTTTTATGAGTGGCACTACTAATTGATGAAATAGTATTAGTAACAGAAGTTGATGTAGATGATGATTCAATTGATGTAGTTGTACTAGATGATGTTTTATCAGATGATGAATTAAAAGATGATGTATATGATAATGAACTTATAGATGAACTTAAATAATGCGATGTAACAGAGAAGTGACTTGTTGATGATAATGCTGTTGATTTTGATGATGATGATGAATTGGAAGACTTAGATGTAGATGTAGATGATGAAGATGAGGAGGAAGTAAGTATGGAAAACGAAGAAGCAGATGCCGATGATGATGAAGACAACAAAGAAGAGGTCACGGAAGAGATTGTAGAACTCGTAGAAGAAATAGTAGAAGAACTAGAAGTACTTGAAGAGCTTGAAGAAGAGCTTGAAGAGCTTGAAGTACTTGAAGAAGAACTTGAAGAACTTGAAGAAGATTTTGAAGTACTTGAAGAAGAACTCAAAGAGCTTAAAGAAAAGCTTGAAGAAGAGCTTGAAGCACTTGAAGAGCTTGAAATACTTGAAGAGCTTGAAGCACTTGAAGAGCTTGAAATACTTGAAGAGCTTGAAATACTTGAAGAGCTTGAAATACTTGAAGTTGTTGATGTAGAGCTTGATGATGTTGATAAATCTACATTTTCTAAAACTGGAGTACTCAAAATAGTAAATGAGCTATATCCTGTACCATAGGTTATTGAAGAAGCAGGTGAAATTGCATTTGGAATATCATTATCAATAACAACAATATTATTTGTAGAACTATCAGTTGAACTTTTTGCTAATGCAATTGTCAAATCTTCAAGATTAGCAACCATATAAACACTTTGCAAAAAAGATTGTCCCAATGTTATATAAGTATCTGATGACGAAACAATACCAAATGCACATTGAGAAGATGTTGTTGATCCTGCAGATAAAGTCAGTAAAAAATTTGAAAATGGAATATCTAATTCAAGACCTTGAAAATTAATTCTCAAATATGAATCATTACCAATTAAACAATCACATACATAATAACCGAGTGAGTTTGAATATGTTAATCCAAATAAATTAACAAATGAATCAACAATACTGCTTGGTGCATATGTTAAAGTAGTTCCAGTATCTAATAATGCAGCAATTGATCCATTACCAATTTGAGCAGATTTACTAGAAGATTCATCAATATAATCAATTTCATTAATCGTAACAGTAAATTGAATTTTAGAACCATAACCATTTAAAAATAATGCATTTACAATTGGTAATTCAACTAAATCACCTTGATATTTATTTGAATCAATAGCTCCAAATAAAACATGAGAATTTGAATTATCTAAATAAACAGAATAAGCTGCTTTATTAATTAAACCATCACTTACAAGTTTTAAAGGTAAATTTTGATATTCATATGATGTCGAGCCAGTATTTGTAGATGTAACTTCTAAACCAGCTAATCCAATACCCAAAACACCTTGATTATTATCTGTATTATCACAAACTGCAAAATTCATACTTTTAATTTCTGTATTTCCTAATGTAACGGTATCTTGTCCAAATGTACCTTTTGCAAATGTACCATCAGCATATGATATACTAAATAAAGTATTATTTGAAGTAAATGTTGTTGAAGTTGAAGAATCATAAGTACCATAAATTGAACAGTCAATACTATTATCACTTGAACTTTTAGATTGAAAAAAGGGATTATTTTTTAAAGTATCAATATCAGTGAAGCTACTATTATGATCATTATTTAAAAAAGATAAATCTCTACCCTTTAATGAACCAGTTGTACCAGATTCACAATATGAATTATTTGAGGCTAATAACCAAAAATCAGAAGAACCAGTATCTAATAAAACATCAACTTTTTGAGAATTCGATCCAATTGCAACTTCAGCAAAATAAAAAGTAGAGTCATAAGTAAGTGAAAGGTCTAAAATTTCATTATCACGTTTAATTAAATCATTTTTTGTATATGAATTAGTAATTATTTTTTTAGTTGGAAGATACCAATATTTTTGGGAATTTGAACTTGAATTCAATAAATTGTCCTTTTTGCTAAAAATATTTTTGAATGATAAAGGTAAAGCTGAAACAAGGGATAAAAATATTGTAAATTGAATAAATATTTTTATCATTGTGATATTAATTAAGCGTAATTGGCTTTATTTTTAAAAATCTTTTTCTTTGGTCTAGAAAGTTGATAATGACAAGCTATGAATTATCTATAGTTAGAAAAGAGGGTATCTATATATGTATTATTTAATTTTGGCCAATTGATTATAATTGTAGTATGATATTTTCAAAATGAAATAATCAATAATACCCCTGAAACACAAAAAGAAAAGAAGATGGAAATAAAATGTAATAAATATCTAGACAATCGGTACCTGAATTGAAAGTATTTTCGTAAACCAATGTTTCCTTTTCCCCTGAAAGAATATTACTGGTTGTTACTTGGTTTACTTGTTTTACGTTTCAGGTATGTTATTGGTGAACGTGTTATATTGGAAGATTTGAATCCATTTAGTAAATTTGGCAATTTCTAGTTTTTGATTAATTTTCAGCCCCCAGCCACCCAAATTGCAGGGCTGTGCATGGCTGGTGCGTAATTGCCTAATTTGGAAATATAAGTGGATACATCACCGAAATAGTCACCGAGCACCGAGCACCGAACACCGGATAGCCCGATACACAAAATCCCAATCACCGATTACCGATGAGCAGTAATTGATTGCCGATAGATACATTTCGGAGTTACTAATTAATATTATTACATTCAATATTACACAAATGCTATACACATAACAACAAGAGGAAAACCACCAAAATAGATGATGCAATTGTTGTTGTTTGAAATTGGGATAACCCATTGTTACTGTTAATACCAATGGACAAGCTGCTCACACTGTGACTTGAAATAGAAATAGAAATAGAACTAGCACTAAAACTTGATTTAACAGTATACGAGAATTCACTCGGATATGATGTAGTAATAGTATCAACACTTCCAACTTGTCTTATACTTTTAAAATATACAGTATTATAATCAACACTTGTAGCAATTTTAGATTTAAAAGTTGTAAGTGAAGAGTGTAACATATGAAATGTATCATATGTTTGAGTCCATGGTGCTTCTTTTGCGTTTGGTATTCCATCAGTAATTATAACTTCAATATCTTTGTCATTTGATGTTTCATCAATTATACCTAATCCAATGGTATAATTTTCCATATCAACAACCATGTAAATATTATTTAAAAATGATTGTCCAAGTACAAGATATTCTGATATAAGTGTTGATTTAACTGCTAAACCACATATACCACTATCTCCATTAATTTTAAGGAAAAAGTTTGAAATTGGTATATAATATTCAACACCTTGAAAATTAAAAGAAAACAATCTTTCATTTAATAAATTACATTTTGTATACCAGATATCAGTACTTTTTTCATAATTTAAATTTAATAATTTTTTTAGATCTTCAACTAAAGAATATGGTAAAACAGCTGTTTGTGTACCACTATCAATTATAACTGCAAAATATCCATTTAATAATTTTATAATTTCTTCACCTTCAATCAAAGAAACACTATTCATTGTAATTGAAATTGATCTTATATCATTAATACCAGATGCTAAATATGCATTAACAATTGGAAATTTATATAATGTATTATTTAAATATTTATTATGATCTATAGCTCCAAATAATAATGAACCATATGTATTGTTACCAGAAAATATTGAATATGATGAACTTTTTATAATATTATTATTCTTTAATTTTAATGGAAAATTTTCATAAATATATGATTTATTATCAGTTAAAAAATTAGTTTCTTCTAATTTAGATAATCCTAAACCTAAAGTTCCAAATTCATTTGATGATTCATTTGCAATACCAAAATTAATATATCCAATAGATTCATTATTAATATACATTTCATCTTGAGCCCACCATCCACTTGAATTTGAACCATCAATATATTCCATTTCAAAATCTGAATTGTTCCATTTTAAAGTTTTTGAAGTTTCATAATCAAAAATTCCATAAATTGAACAATTAATTTCAGTTGAATCTTCTAATATTATTAAATTGATTTCTTCTTTATTAATACAATTAAAGTTATCAATTGATGGAACCCAAAGATCTGCTGATCCTGTATCTATTAAAACTTTAACATTGTCTTTATTTGATCCAATTTCTAATGTTGTATAATAATTTCCATCAATTAAATTTAATTCAAGTTCTAAATAATTGTTAGCCAATGCTCTTGATATTTGTACATTTGAGACAAATGCAATTAATAATTTAAAATTAATCAATTGTCTTTTCATTTTGTATATTTTATTGATTGTATATTATGCATATATATACAATTTTCAAAAACAAAATTTTCACCTTCATTAAATATTTAAAATATATATATATGGGTTATTAGAAACAAGCAGGATATTACTTTTCTTATAGTTTAAAATTAAAGTATTAGATCATTGATAAATGTGAAGAGTTTTGTGTGAAACATTTATGATGAGATTCATCTCGAACCCATTACATGCCGAAAGAGGTAATTTTTCATCATCATATTCGGACTAAGTATGTAAATCTGGGTGACAAATAACCAAGCACATCAAAATTATATAAATCTATTATGTACTACTAATCTGTTCCCAAGCCAGGTTCCATTCCAACTGGATTGATTTGAACGTTGAAAACAAGTGTTGGGGCATTCCCGTGGAGAGATAATCACAAAAGAGATAGATAGATAGAGAACGAAGGCTGTGCAGAGGAGATGGTTTTGCGTTTCACGTTTTCTTTGTACGCTTTTTATGATGGCAAACTATACTTATTTCCTATTTCTTTAATGTTTGGTTGCACTTGTTCACGATACATATACATATATAAAAACAAACTAACAAACAATGGCAAAATCCGGTACTAAAAACTTTCATTCAATTTCACAGGGGGTCAAAGAAATTGAGAATAATGATTCATTGTCATGCATTTCAACTACAACAGATGATTTTATTTCCTGTTTAGAAGATTATAAAAATACATTATTAAATGATGATATTAATATTGATACTGATATTTTAGATGCAAAATTAGGAAAGCAAATTGATAAGTTTCAAAATGATACTTTGAAATATGAAAAATCATTAAATAAATCACTTAAATCATTATCTAATAAAATTGATAAAAGTAATGATTGGGAATTAGATTTAATTTATCAACATCAAAATATTAATGATGATTTTCATTTAATGATTCGTGCAATTGTAATGGATTTATTATATCAAGGTAAATTTGATGAAGTTGATATACTTAGTAAATCATCAAATTCAAATAATAAAATTAATATGAATGAATTAGATATTTTAATTAAACATTTCCAAGAATTACGTATAATGATTAAAAATCTTTATGAAGAAAACTATACACCTTTATTTCAATGGATATGCGATAATGAAAATGATATACTCAAATTAAGTGAAATTAAATCTGATTTGACATCATTAATATATTATCAATCTTTAGAACTGAAAGAAGATAAATCAATACCAATACCCACCAACGGAAATTTAATTCTTGATATTCAAAATAATAACGATAGTCGATTATTACTTAGAATCAAAGACTATGCCGAAAGTTTACAACCATTCACTGATGATACTATTTACTGTTATTCATTACCAAAAATTGATACATTTGATAAAGAACATGTTAAAGATATTGTTAATAGTGAATTAATTAGATTGTTTAATATATTATCAAAAAATGTTACAAATTTACAAAAAGAATCCCCTTTATATAATTGTTTATTAGCTGGTCATTTTGCACTTGGTACATTATTGAAAACAAATACTTCATCACGTCGTAAAAGTTCATTAGCATTAGTATCATCAGGATTAACATCAGGTTCTATTGAGAATAATATTAATAATAATAATAGTAATAATAATAGTTCAACAAGACGTTCGACCTCAGCTTCTTTATCAGTTAATGAATTACATCCACTTATAAATAGATTAAGAGGGCTTCATACACATTTGAATGAAACTGATGAAAATTCAAGTACAAGTACAACACCAACATCAACATCAACATCAGTTTTTGATTCTGTTCTTGATAATACAGAAGAATTACCAATAGAAATCGAATTACCAAAATGGATGACTTATCATACTATTTTTATATGCCCAGTTTCTATTGAACAAACAACAAATACTAATAGACCTCATGTTTTATCATGTCATCATTTTGTTAGTAATAGAACATTAAATACACTGTCAAAAAGTATGAATGATGAAATTAAATGTCCATATTGTCCAAAAAGAGGATCATGGAGAGAAGCTCATGAAGTTAAATTTATTGCAATTTGACATATTTTAAGCATTTTATTTATAAATTTGTAGTATATAATCGTATGTATTTTTTGTAAACTAATTAATACAGAATATACTATTATGTTAAACGTAAATCTAATGTTGTTGAATAAAAAAATAAAAAAAATGCGAAAATCGAAATTATGAAAAATTTTAAAAAAATTGCTAAATTTATGTATTCTACATTATTTTTGTTTATTATGTTTTCATTTATTGAAAGTAATTTTTATATAAAGCAATAGAGACAACCATGGCTACTTCTTTAAAAAGCAGGAAAGATGCAAATGCTGTGAATTCTAAAAACAGAAGATCTAGAAAGAAGAGAAGAACTGAAATATCATCAAGTGAAGAAGATAGTAGTAGTAGTAGTGATAATGATAGTGATAGTGATATAAATGAAGGTGAAAAAGAGGCTAATGAAGATGAAGATATTATTATGAAAGATAAAGATGAAGATAAATCAGGTATGGAAATTGATAATTTACAAATGCAAAATATTTCAAATTTGAAAGAAAATAATAAAAAAACTGATAAAGATATTTCACAAACGAGATTAAAATTACGACAGATGGATGATATTAATATTCTTCAAGGTAATAACAATAACACAGGAAAGGAAGGAATCGATACAACTGGAATAAGTTCAGATGAATGGTTAAAAATGATGCTTGTAGAATATGGTGATGATATTGAAACATTAAGAACTAAAGCTGCAGATTTTCGTGGGGAAAGTATTTCTATTCTTGCTGAAATGTTAAGATCTACTAAGGATATTTTTAGAGAGGTGTAAATAAAATGGTTAAATATATGCGTTTTGATTACTGATTGTAAAATTATTATATAATATAAAAACTTAATAAGTATCTTCGAAAAAATTTATTGTAGCTTCATTTAATCTTGAAACTGCTTCTTTTAAAATATCATGAGAATCAACATAACAAATTGCAGTACGAATAAAATTAGATCTTGATGCAGATAATTTATTATCAACAGTCATATTACGTCCTAAAACGACTAGAACACCAGATTGAACAGCTTTAATATAAAATTGATCCATTAATTCATCGAAATTTTCACCATTAAAATTTTTATGATTTTTAACATTAACAATAATTGGAACAAACATACCACAATTTGGATCAATTGGATTTAAATAACCCTTTTCATAAGCTTTTGAATTAATTAATGAAGTAACATAAACATTTTTTCTTTTTAAATATTCATTTCTAACTTTTATAATCCATTTAATCCAACCTTCAATACCACCTAATTGAATAATTGTATTATTTAAAAAGATTTGAGAATAACCATTTGGAGATCTTGTAAATAATGCAGCACTACTATTATAATAAGGAATAAATTTTGGATGTGCAACAATAAAACCTAATCTCATACCAGGTGCAAAAATTTTTGAGAATGTTTCAACTCTTATAACTCTATCAGAAACATCAATTGTTTTATATGATGGATTTAAAGAATTAATAAATTCATCATTTGTTAAATTAAAATTTGTATTTGGATCATTATATTTATCAAAATTTAAATAAGAATATGGTTCATCTTCAAGAATAATGAAATTATAAGTTTCTGCAAGTTTATAAATTTTCTTTTTATGTTCAATTGATTGAGCTAAACCTAAAGGATTATGACCATTTGGAATTGTATAAAGAACTTTTGGTTTTGGTAAATTTGGTTTTAAAGTTGACCAATTTTTTAATAAATTTTCTAATTCAGTTGCATAATCAACAATTGAATTTTCTAAAATATTTTCAATTTTAATTGGTATTGGTATACCACCTCTTTCTTTTAAAAGTCCAATAACTGGAGTGAAAGTAAATTCTTCAAATAAAACACAATCACCTGGATTAATTAAAATATCAAATGTTTTACCAATACCATCAGAACCACCTAAAGTACAAACAACATCCCAATTATTTGTAATAGGTCTTGGAACTCTTTTAACAAATTGTTTAATTTGATTAAGAAGTGGATTAATACCAGAAACTTCTGAATATTGTAAAGCAGTTTTAATATCAATTATATTATCATTATCAGGAGAAACTGAATTTAAAGTAAATAATTTCTCATCATTATTTGAGAAAGGTTCATTTCTTAAATGAACATCAATTGAATCTACTGGGAAAAATTGATAATTTGGTAAACCACCAATCAATTGAATTGGATTTGGATGTGGATTGTTAACTTTTGGAACATTAGACCAAAAATTATGAGGTTTTCTTTGCTTTGCTCTTTCGGATACAAAGCTTTGAAATTTGAAGTCTTCTTCGGATGCCATTTTATCTGTGATTTATTTATTTGTCAGCCAATGGTTATACAACTGGAAGAAAAAGAAGAAGTGACATCGAGGAAGGTAAGAAAGTGTGGTTAATAACAGCAAAGCAGCAAATAGGAAGCAATTTATGACACATCTATATCAAATATCAAATGTTGGCTTGCTTACTGTGGAGCTCTTCTTATCTCCAGCCGCTCACTGAATAAATTTGTAAGCAAAAAATGGAAAATGCAAAATGGAAAATGCAAAACTGGGGCTCCACAACACCGTTTCTGTCGCACGGCAGGCTGGTCACGTGACATGCTTACGTAAACGCCCGCTGAGCAAATTATCTCTTTGATAAGACAAAAAGGGAAATATAAGTTTCGACTCACACGATCTACACAATGAAAGGGATCAATGCTCCAAATCCAGACAATAAAGTGTTACAAAATCTGCTCATATCTGATTTCTATTCATTGATCTTGTTCTAATTACTAAGAATCTTCTTTTTCAACGTTAATGGTTGTCACTAGTTACTTACATCTCGGTGACTGGATACGGGAAATGCATTAAACGAGCAAATTTGACAAATGAGCAATATACCATTGCTAAGCAAATGTTTTCAACGTATATATATATATATCGCAGTTTTGATGTAAATTTGTAAATAGAAATATATATATACCCCTGATATCCACCGGATAAATAAGTAATTATGATCCAGGATGATATTCTTTATATATACCTAGATAGAAATAAATCAATTAAATCATCAATACAATCAAAACTTTATTAAAATGTTTGAAACTATTGAAAAACGTGATGTTTTCCACGATGGTGTTTGGTGTATAGCCGATATTGGTACAACTGAATATAATGCTAAAAAGGCAATTTCTCAAGCTACTGTTGAATGGGGTAATCAAGCATTATATGGCCATTATATAGTTTACCTTTTCACTGTTATTATTTTCATTTTCATCATTAAAAGAATTTTATATATTTTAACAGATAATTCTTCAAAAATTATAAATTCAGATTCAAATTTTGTAAAAAATTGGTATTATAAAATTTGTGCAATTAATAGATGGATTTGTTATAGAAGATTCCCATCTTTTATTTGTGAAATTTTTCAATTACCTTCATCAATGGGTAATTTCTTATTAATTATGGCAGGTTGTCTTTATATATTATGCTATTCTTTTATACCAAAATTTTGGTATAGAGAATGTAGAGGTTTTGGATCACCTCCATTAGCAGTTAGGGCAGGTTTACAATCAACTGCATTAGTTCCATTTATTTTTATATTATCAGGTAAAACTAATCTTATTTCACAACTTACTGATATTTCATATGAAAAATTAAATGTTTATCATAGATGGATATCTGGTATTTGTTGTTTCCTTGGATGGCTACATACAATTCCATTTTATATTCAAGCAGTTAGAGAAGGTGGTATTAAAAGACTTGAATATTTTCAAAGAACTGAAGAATTATTTGTTAATGGTATTCCACCACTAGTATTTTTAACAGTTTTAACAATTTTTTCACATTCTTATATACGTATGATATGGTATGAATTATGGTTACAAATTCATTGGATTTGTGCATTAGGATTTTATATTTCCTTATTCATTCATGTTTATCCTGAAATGGATGCATGGAAATATATGGTTGCTACAATTGTATTTTGGATTACACAATTAAGTTGGAGAGCTTTAAATAAAGCAATGCTAAGACCAAATAAAGGATTTTTAAGATCAAATCCTTGTAAGATGAAAAGATTTATTTCAAATAATGAAAATGAACATTATTTTGAAATTTTAATTGAAAATTCAAATGATTTTTCTTGGGTACCTGGTCAGCATTTATTTTTAAGAATTCCAGGTTTAAGATTTATTGAGAATCATCCATTTTCAATATCATCTTATTTTGAACCTAAAGAAAATACAAATATTAAATTAATTATTAAAGCAATTGGTTTTGGTGGTATGACAGATCAAATTTATAAAAAATTACCAGATATTGGTTATACTGATTCTACTGTATTTATTGATGGACCATATGGTGGTTGTTCAAGACCTATTGATGCATTTGATTCAATATTTTTACTTGCATCTGGAACTGGTATTTCTGCTATTTTACCATTTTTACATGATTCTTGTAAAAAAATTAAATATTCAAATGGAATAATAAAAAGGGTTAATTTTGACTGGATTGTTAGAAGTTCAGATAATATCGAATGGATTATTCCTGAATTAAAAAATATTGTTCAAAATTATAATGAATTAATTAAAGATGGTCATATTAATGTAAATATTCATGTTAAAGAAGATATTGGTATGAATGGTGGGAATACAATAGAAATGTTAGATAATGAAATTAACTCACCATTATCATCACCATCACCATCACCATCACCATCTTCTGATTCCGAAAGTGATAATAAAGAAGAAATTAATCCACTAGAATTAAAAGATAATAAAGTAAATACATTTAACATGGTGAATATCATCAATTCCAAGCCATCAATTAAAGAGTTAATTAAAGATATATCACCAATACTGTTAGAAAGAAACATTTTTATTGTTTCTGGTTCGGACTCTATGAAAGTTCAAGTTTCTAACTCCGTTGCTAGTCTTCAAACTGAAGTTTTGAAAAAAGGTTCGGGTGTCAGGGAAATTTATCTCCATTCTGAATCATTCGGCTGGTAGTTTATTCATTTAATTGGTAATTTATATAATTGAAGAAGTTATTTAATTTGTATAATACAAGAGCCAGTGTATTTTGTTTCTTTTCAAAACCACAGTTGTGACATTAACTTGTCACAAGCCACGATTCCGCCACAAAAACGATTGCTGGAAATTCGGAAAGACCAGCTTCCGCTCCACTATCTCGTTGCTAACAGTTACACATCCAATATATATGTACATTGCTTATTCTCTTTTTCACTGTTTTATGATCTAGAGCCTGGAATTAATTAGAAAACAAAACCCGGCAATACTATCAGATATCATATCAAATGACAAAAGTATTTAAACTTCCAGTTAATAGCATTGGAATTCCAAAATTAGGTATTGGATCAGGTACTTCATATAAAAAGAAAGACTCAACAGTATTAAATGAAAAATTAGTTTCAATATTAACAACAGGTGTAGATGAAGGATTTATTCATTTAGATTCTGCAGAAGCTTATGGAAATGATGATGAGTTGAAAGAGACATTATATAGAGTATTAAATGAAGGTAAATTAAAACGTGAAGATATTTTCATTACAGATAAATATTTTTCAGGTATAGGTACAACTGATAGAATTTCAAAACATGATAATCCATATGATAGATTAAAATATATTTTAGAATATTTAAATACTCCATATATTGATTTATATTTATTACATTCACCATTTATTAAAAAAGAATCTCATGGATTTGATTTAAAAGGTGCATGGAAATTTATGCAGCAAGCATTAGATGAAGGATTAACTAAAAGAATTGGTATTTCTAATTTTGCAATTGAAGATATTGAAGAAATTTGGAATTCTACAAAGACAAATCCACAAGTTAATCAAATTGAATTTAATGCATTTTTACAAAATCAAACACCAGGTATTTTTGAATATACACAATCTAAAGGTATTGTTATTCAAGCTTATTCACCATTAAGTCCATTAACTAGAGGTGAACTTAATGATGGTATTGGATTAGAATTTGATGAATTATTGAATAAACTTTCTAAAAAATATAATAAAACTAAAACACAAATTTTACTTAGATGGACATTAGATTTAGATGTAATTCCAATAACTACTACTTCTAAGCCTGAACGTTTTCAAGAATTCAAAGGTATTTTTGATTGGTCACTCTCTCCTGAAGAAGTTGCAGCTATTAAAACAATTGGATCTAAATATGAGAAGCCAATCCGTAAATGCTGGCTCAAGAAATACGGTCACTACGATAACTAGTGTATATTATATAGTTTGTAAGTAAATATAAGTAAATATATTCTGGCATCAACCACAGACCAGTTGTTCTGAAAGCCTGCAATCTGCGGATGCTGACTTCCCGCGGTGGTTACTGTTGAATTGAATTACTAATGGATTCTCTCCACACTCCACACTCCACACTCACACTCCACACTCCACAGTTTACTTGACACTTGACACTTGCAAGAAGATAAAAGAAGACGGGCTTGCCGCTTGCACACGACTTTGATGCCTGTACTGCTATCTTTCCACTGATCCATCGACTACATACCCACAAACAACAACAACAAACAACAGCAATAGTAAAAAAATGACTTTCCACCTACCAACAGACAAGTTAGGCATCCCTTTATTAGGTATAGGCTCTGGCACATACTATTTTAAAAAGGACAGATCAGCACCACCTAATGAAAAATTAGTTTCCATCTTTACAACTTCAATTAATGAAGGTTTCGTCCATTTAGATTCCGCTGAAGTTTATGGTAATGACGCTGAATTAAAGGAAACTTTGAAAAGAGTTTTAGCTGATGGAAATAAAAAACGTGAAGATATTTTCATTACAGATAAATATTTTGCTGGTGATGGTACTTATACTCATCATTCAACATATAAAAATCCATATGATAGAATTAAAGAATTTGTTAAATATTTAGACACTCCTTATGTTGATTTATATTTATTACATGCTCCATTTATTAAAAAAGAATCTCATGGTTTTACTTTAAAAGAAGCTTGGGCATATGTTCAACAAGCATATGATGAAGGATTAGTTAAAAGAATTGGTGTTTCTAATTTTGCAGTTGAAGATATTGAAGAAATTTGGGATACAACCAAAACTAATCCACAAGTTAATCAAATTGAATTTAATGCATTTTTACAAAATCAAACTCCAAATATAGTTGAATATTCTCAATCTAAAGGTATTGTCGTTGAAGCTTATTCACCATTAAGTCCAATTAATAGTACTGCTGATCTTACTAGTGGTGCAGGTTTAAAATTTGCACAGTATTTGGATGAATTAACTGATAAATATTCAAAAACTAAATTACAAGTATTACTTAGATGGGTAATTCAAAGAGATATTGTTCCAATTTCAACTACTTCCAAACCTGAACGTTTTACTGAATTTAAAGGTGTCTTTGGATGGGAATTGACTGAATCTGAAGTTGAAAAAATTACACAATTAGGAGCTGCTGTTAAACCTTTCCGTAAATATTGGAAACCAGAATACTCCAAATACGATAACTGACTGATTGCCCGCGCATATTTCCAAAAAGGGTAATTTCTTGGAGCGTATCTTTCCGAAAAGAACGGAGAACCTCCCTCGAGTTTGGTTTGACGTTTTCCATCTTCGATCTTCTTTTTGTTTATTTAAACCCTTTATTTTCCTCTTTTCTTTCTAATTGATTAGTTTCTTTTATATATTTATATTACATTATCATATATATATTAACTACACACACATATATATATAATGAGTATTCCAAATATCCTTTTGATTGGTACCGGTGGTGTTGGTACCATTGTTGCTTGTGGTATTGTTTATAACAAAAAAGCCACAGTTTCTGTTGTCACTCGTAGTGATTATGAAAAAGTCATTGAAGAAGGTTGGGAGATTAAATCTGTTGATTATGGTCATTTAAAAGGTTGGAAACCAGATCATATTTATCCAACTGTTGATGCAGCTGGCGCAAGTGGTACAATTTATGATTATGTAATTATTACGACAAAAAATTTACCAGATGTTATTAAACCTGAAGATGTTGCAGCACCAGCAATTACACCAGGAAAGACTACAGTTGTTTTAATTCAAAATGGTTTTGATTTAGGTCGTCCATTTATTGCAAAATATCCAAATAATTATTGTTTATCTGGTGTTTCTCATATTGGTTCTCATAATCATGGTGGTATTATTAATCAAACTCAAAATGATAAATGTTTAATTAGTTATTTTGATAATCCAAATTTTTCAAAAGATGATCAAGAAGCAAAGGCAAAAGAATTTGTTGAAATTTACAGTAATGATAAAAATACAATTTCATATTTTCCTGATGTGAAATGGTATAGATATAGAAAATTAGTTTATAATGCTACTCTTAATACAACTTGTGCATTAACTAGAGTAGATTCTGGCAGATTATTAATGTCTGGTACATTAGAAGCTGTTTCAGTCCCCGCAATGCGTGAAGTAATCAAAGTTGCAAAGGCAGATGGCGTTGAATTACCAGAAGATGTTATTAACTCCGTTGTTCATTCTGATGATGGTGATTGGTTTAAACCATCAATGTTAGTCGATGTTGAAAAGGGTAATCCAATTGAATTAGAAGTCATTTTAGGTAATCTATTGGTTGTTGCTAGAGAATTAAATGTTGAAACTCCAGTTTTAGATATTCTTTATAACTTATTGAAAGCTACTCAATTCAAATTAAAAGAAGGTAGAGGTTTATTTGCAGTACCAACTGAAAGACCAGAAAATACAGGTCATTATGCTTAATATTTTAAATAATTAAAGTTTTTGTAATATTTATAAATTTAATTTAGTTTTTAACTGAAAGAATATATATATATATATATATATAAATATGTATTGTATATAAAAGTAATTCTAATTTATTATTTAAACTCTTCTGTAACAGGAATTGGTACATAATGCTTTCCAATAGGTTTATATTCAATATGATGAAATTCTTTATCAAAACCCTTTGGACCACCTTTTAAGATCCCTTGTTCAGTTGTCCACATTGGAGATGGTGCAAATGCCATAACGTAAACAATTAATCCATATCTATAATCTTGTGTGCCAACAGCATTACCATCAACATCGACACAAGTAATTAAATCTGGAACTGAACATAAAATATCTTTAGATTCTTCATCAATAACGGCAATATTTTCATTTTTAAATGGAATAGTATAAATACGTTTAGATTCATCTAATGTTTCAATTTTAACAATACCATAACCATACCCCCTTTAAAGTTTCTTTTCAACTCCAACAATTTTACCTGTAAGTAAACATTTAGTACAATTATCACCGCCAGTGGCATCAATAATTCTTTTTGGTAAATTATCTAAATCACTATTATTTCTTGCAATAAAAACAGCTCTACCAATTCTCCATGCAAGTGATAATGTATTCATAATACTTTCATTGGCAAGATCTTTAATACCTCTAGATGGAAAAACCATACCACCTCTACAACCTTGTCTATAAATACAATCTCTAGCAGCATCTTCTAATTGTTTATCATTGACGACTTTTTTAAAAAAAACTTCAAAACCATTACCATCTGACATTGCACAATATGGATAACCTTTACCATTATGAACAACAGATGTTGTTGATTGCCAGCAAGTTGGATATGCTCTACCTAATGAATCTAAATCAACAAATGGAATTTTCAAACTTGCTGCACACCAAAGACCACACATTCCATTAGATCCACCAACTTCCCAACCACCCATTGCATCAATTTTACGACCTTCAAAAGTTTCAATAACTTTAATAGAATCTAATAATTCATCACCATGTAATTTTTCATGTGAAATAGTTGGTGAACCAATATATGCTGGTTTAAGTGCATGACCTTTACCATTTGTAATTTTATCAAATTTTTCTAATGTAATTACTTTAATTTCATGACCATTTCTTAACATATTTTTAAGTTCAATAACATGACTATTTGGACTACCACCTCCACCACATCCTAAAATATATGCACCATTACCAATAAAATCAATATCAGTCGGAGTTAAATACCAGAAACCATCAACAACTTTTGGTTTATAAGTTGTAAAATCAATTGTTTTAGATTCAGTTTTACTAACTTTAACATTTTTGTAAATTTTTTCTTCTTCATATTCTTCATTATTATCAAATAAATCATTTTTAAGAAGATCTGCAGATGAAATTACTCTATCATAATCAACATCTCCAACAACTTTAACTTCAAATTTATATACTCTATCTGTATAAGGAACAATATCAGAAACTATATCAACAACTGTAACACTTGATTTTAATGCACCTCTTTCAACAGCATCTGAATTTGCACGCTTAATTAGTTCATCAATAACGTTTTTTCTTTCTTCTTCAGAACCTGATAAATGTTTAATATCAGAAAGTGAACAAGAAATTTTACCTAATGCAGCACCAACAGCATTTGCAACTTGAAAAAATGGTGGTTTAATAACTTTTGAAGCACCTTCTAAATTATCAGGTGCAATAAATGATCCACCACCAACAAAAATTACAGGTATTGGATCTGCTGATGTTTTCATTTTATCAATAACTCTTTCTAATAATTTTTTAATGACAATTGAATATTCTGATTTATATTCTAAAGTAAATTTATTTAAAACATTCAATGGATTACCCATTTTAATTGTATTCGGTAATTCATCAGTTTTCATTGATTCTAAATATTTAGAAATTGTAACATCAGATGTTGTTATGGTATTACCACCAAATAGAATTGCTTTATTAATAATTTCAGCACCTGTTGAATCAGGACCAATTGTTAATTTTCCATTAATATTTCTAACAATCGAACCACCACCTAAACCAATTGATTCAACATGTGGCATTGAAAAATTAACTTTAACACCACCAACATAAGAATAAAGTGCAGATTGTCTTGGAAAACCCGATGATAAAAGTTGACCAACATCAGTTGTTGTTCCACCGACATCACAAACCATAACATTTTTACCAACAACATCAGGATCATGACTACATAAAATTGATGCACCTCTCATTGAATTTGTTGCACCTGATGAAAATGTTTTAATTGGAGTTTCTAATGCATCTTTGATTGATAAAACAGTACCATCATTTTGAGATAATAAAACAGTACTATTTGTTAAACCTAATTTTTTAGTTGCATGAATAAAAGATTTAATAATTTTTCTACCAAATTTTTTAATTGAAGCATTTAAAACAGTTGCATTTTCTCTTTCAACAAATCCAAGACCAGAAATTGTATGTGATAAAACAATATCACAATCAGGATAAATTTCTTCAATAATTTCTTTAGTTCTTAATTCCATTGAAGGATCAACTGACGGAAAAATAGATATAACTGCAATTGAGTTAATTCCCAATTCTTTAATTTTATTAACATGTTCTTTAACTTCTTTTTCATTTAAAGGTTGAATTGGTACACCGTCAACTCTTACACCACCATCTAAAAAACCATGGTAACCATAAATTACATCTGCTAAATCTTGTGGAAAATCTGCGAATGGTGGTACACCTTTACCAAAAGGTCCAGATAATCTTAAAACAGCAACTTTTTCTAATCTATTGGCATCTCTTTCAATAACTGCATTAATAAAGTGAGTTGTACCAATTGTAACAGCTGCAATTTCATCTTTTGAAATTAGATTTGATGGATCATCTAAAACATGTCTAATTGCATTTTTAATACCTTCAGAAACATCTGGTGTTGTTACAGTTTTATGCCATGCTAAAACAAATTTTGCAGGTTCATTATTTAAATAAGCTGGATCTAAAACTACTAAATCTGAATTTGTTCCACCAACATCAACACCAATTAATAATCTTCTTTTCCCTTCTTTTATATTCATTGTATTTATAAATAAAAAAAACAAATACCCAAAAGTATCTATACATATATGTTTCACATCATATAAGTTCAATTTACCTTATTAATGTAAATTGGAAACTTATAATGTTTTATAAGAGTTTAAGTAATTATAGAGTTTATCAAGTGAGAATTACGGGAAGAAATGATTCCGCCATATTGCCCATTTAGGAAACACTTCCGCGCGTATCGTATGCCCAAACAGGCAACCCGTTGTAAATACACAATTATCGTTTAGTTAGATAAGACATTTAAAGAGATAATAAACAGTAAACATCGTCTATATATACTTATGAGGTTAAACAGGAAGTATTACAACAATAGTCAATAGTCTGCTTTTGAATTATATGTTATCTATATACAGGTGTACACAATGTCTAACGGCTAATGGTTAATGGATATGGCTTTATCTGTCTTTTTCGTTGGATGCAAATATATATTATTACAAAAATTATTGTCATTATATATCGTTAAAAATGTAGATGATTCATTTAATTTGAGGCAATCCATATTGTTGGAGTTTTGAATTGTCATTATATACATCAAATGCACGTTTTTCAAAAGATTTTGTCATTAAACTTGCAACTTTTTTAGCAAAGAGTGAACTCACTTGATTATACAGCATACTTTTAAATTCATAATTAAGATTAAGTGTTGCTATACAATGATTAGTATTTTCAATTGGAATTATTTTCCATTCAGTTTCAAGAAAATAAAATAAAGAATGTGTAATTGATTTTGCAATAACTAATTTTGGTTTTTCACATTTTAAATTACAAGTAAATTCTTCATCAAATGATTGAAATCCAACACGTAAACCAGCAATTGTTGGTTGTTTTGTTAATGGATCATTTTCTTTAATAAATGAAGAAATACAATAAGGTATAAATTCATGATATAAATCAACTCTTGATATTAATGAATATATAAGAGATTGTGAATATTGAAATTTTTTAGTTATTGTATATTTTTGTGAAGATTCAGATTTTTTTGTTTTTGATAACTTTAATGATTTAGCGACTTTAGCTAAATTAAAAATAGTTCTAACTTTACATGCTGAATATGTCTGTGTTTGAATGCAATGTGAAGTAGAATTTGGTATCAGTTGCAAAGAAAATGCATGTGATGACCTTCTTAACTGCTGCTGCAGCATATTGGCTATGTTGTATATGTTGATAGAGATATATTGTTATATTGTATTCTGTCGTAGTAAATTGTAAAATTGGTTGAACAAATAAAATGCTCAGCTTCTACGAGTTTTCGAGTTTTCGATAATTTTTGAAAGCGGTAGAGTCACGTGACCACATCAGTCACGTGACTGCGAGCTTTTGGAAAAATTGGCATTTTTTAATAAAAGTTGATCATTAATTGACAGAAGATGATCTATGGATTTATTGGTTGATTGATTGATCGATTAACTGATTGATCGATTGACTCATTTGAACATAGCACTGCATCCAGTACACCAACGATACCATGGTAGAGTCATTGAACCCATTTAGGTACTTGATTGATTATTTGTGTGGTGCATCAGGATTGGATGTTGCATCTGTGAAAACATTAGTATGTTTATTCCTTTCATTTCCAATAAGTGCAATATTTAAAAGGTTACCTGATAATAATTATAAATTAAAAAATATTTATATTATAACTGCAAGTGCAATTTATATTTTCTTTATTTTACAAATTTTTACTGGATTTTTCGTTATTTTATTTAATGCTCTATTTACATATTATTTAACAAAATATTATAAATCAAGATTTATGCCATGGGTTAATTTAATTGTATTAATGAGTGTATTATGTTTTAATCATATTCATGCTCAATTACATATTCGTGAATTAAATCCAGGTGAAATAGATTTTACTGGTGCTCAAATGGTTATGGTTATGAAATTAAGTGCTTTTGGTTGGTCATATTGGGATGGTCAATTATTTCATAAAGATAAATCAAAATTTGAAGAATATCTTAATGTTTATCAAAAAAGTAGAGCAATTTTACATCATCCAAGTTTATCATCATATCTTGGTTATGTCTTTTTTTACGCTTCTTTAATTACTGGTCCATCATTTGATTATGCAGATTATGAAAAATTTATTTTAACTGATTTATTTGATGATGTACCTGATTCTAAAAAGCCAGGTAAGAAAAGAAAACGTAAAATTCCAAAAAGTGGAAGAGTTGCATTAAGGAAAGTTTTACAAGGTTTCATTTGGGTTGGTTTATTCATTTATTTAACTCCAAAAATTACTGTTGAATATTCTTTAAGTAATTCATTTAAAAATAAATCTTTTATTTATAAATTAATTTTTCTTTGGATTTTAGGTTTAGTTGAAAGGCTTAAATATTATGCAGTTTGGTTAATTAGTGAAGGCTCATGTATTGTTGTTGGTTTAGGTTATAATGGTTATGATTCTGAAAAGGATATATTATATTGGAATAGAGTTCAAAATATTGATCCAATATCTTTTGAATTAGGTCAAAATGTTCATGATTGTTTAGAAGCTTGGAATATGAATACAAATAAATGGTTAAAAAATTTTATTTATTTAAGAACTTGTACAAGGGATAGAAAAACGGGTAAATTAAAAGTTGGTATAATTCCAACAATTATTACATTTGCAACATCTGCATTTTGGCATGGTACATTACCTGGTTATTATTTAACATTTATACTTGGTGCATTTATGCAAACTGTTGGTAAAATTGCTAGAAGAAATTTTAGACCAATTTTTGCAACTAAAGATAATAGTAATATTTCTTCATATAAGATTTATTATGATATAGCTTCTTGGATTATTACACAATTAACATTTGGTTATGCTGTTCAACCATTTGTTATTTTAAAATTTAAAGAATCAATTGATTTATGGAAATCATGTTATTTTTGGGTTCATGTTGGATGTTTGATTACTATTTTAACTTTTAATGGGCCATTTGGTAAACAAGCTAGTAAATTCTTTAAAAAATATCATTTGAAAAATAAAGAAATTGAAAAAATTGAAAAAGAACCAGTTCCAGTTTCAATTCAATTAGCATATTTAAAAGATCAATTTGATTCAACAACTGATTTATTAGATGTTTTAAGAACTGCATCTGTTGATAAACAAATTGATATTGAATTACCAGAATTTGATAATCAAGAAGAATTAAAGAATACTACAGTTTTCGAATTTGATAATCTGGAAAATGATTTTAAAAAATTAACAAAAGAATTTTCAGAATGGAAAGCTGAAAGTTTACAAGGTAAAGAACCAAAGCAAATTACTGATGAAGAAATTTTACGTATGAAATTAGCTTTAAACAATGTTCAAGCAGATATTAAAGCATTTGTTGATGCACTTACTGCAGCTAAGAAATGATGAAAGTATTTTTACATTTATATAAGAGATTTTGAGACATACGTACAAACATATTTATTTATAATGATTATTTTATTTTATTTAATTCACTTCATTCGATTAGTTTAATTTATTTTTTAATTTTCAGTTTTGATAGAAATGGAAATTTTAGCTGATAATTTAAAAAAGTTATTTTTAATAAGTAATTACCAAAGGTATTTATATTATTAGTAAAGATTTTCAATTAATATATATACTCATTATAAGTTTGATATAGTATATAAAAGTCGTAGACTATTCATCATCTGAATCTAACAAATCAAGGCCAGCCATGACTGTTGCTGAATCACCTTTGTTGAAGTTTTCAATAGAATTTGTTCTGTCAGGAATGAAATCATCTTCATCATCTTCATCGTCGTCATCGTCGTCATCATCATCATAATTATTATTATTATTATCACGGGCACCATTTTTCTTTTCAAAAGACTTATCTACTTCATCAACATCCATTTTTTCTTCTGGTGGTACATAATTTGGTCCATAATTTTCATATTGTACAAGTTTATCTGGTATCATTGATGCAATTGCAAGGTTACCCCTTCTTAAATTATCATCACCTGGCCAAGTAAAATTATTTGGTAATAAATTACCATCAAAAGTTCTTGGAATTTTTGAAAATTTTGATAATTTAAGTGCATAAGAAAGTATAAGTTTTGTATCATTTTCATTTATTTCATTATTATCATTTTTGTCATTTACAGAATAATCAATTTTAGGTAATACATCTAAATTTCGTTTACAATCGATCAATGTATTAAGAATATCAAAAAGTGAATCTGTTAATAATTTATCGTTTTCCTCTAAAGTTATATCTTCATTCTTGAAAATATTAATCTTATTTTCAAATTGCTTGATTTCCTTTCCTATATTATCCGTATCTTTAATAAGATTAGATGAAATACTTTGATCTGGGGCATATTGTTGAATGGATCGCACCAGACTGTTCATATCATTGCTGAAATCTGTCACTGGGTCCATTGTGCTGTTGTGTTGTGTTGTTCTTTGGAGAGTTAATTAGTGTTTGCAGAATAAAGAGAGAATACACCGTAAACTTGCTGAACAAAAGGCGAAAGAAAAGCAAAGAAAACAAAGAAAGCAAAGAAAGAAACCGAGAAAACAAATCAAAGTAGGTGTTTGCCTGTTCTTTCACTTGTTTCTTTCTCTGCAACACACTGCTCCACTGGCATACTCTACATACAGCATCACAGCATATCATCATATCATCATATCATCACAAGATAGCAAGACAAGATGAGTACCAATGCACCAAACCTGGATATCCCCCTCTCCTCCCCCGCCATTACTGATCTTAACGGGAACCTCATTAATAGTGAGCTATTCGGCGGATACATTACAATGGAGTCACCAACAGACCAAGAACAACAACAACAACAGTATGGCCAATTATCTCATATTCAACAACAACAACAACAACCGCTTGGGCGAAACCAGTACTCTACTACTGCTACTGCTACTACTACTACTAATAATAATAGTAATTATGTAACAACATCTGTTAATGACTATAATCCAAATACTAATAAAAGTAGTACAGAGAATTCACCTAATAATTCTAATAATAGCAATGGAGATGTATCAACACCTGCTACAACATTAAATAACAACAACAATAATATTAATGGTAATGGTAACAATAATACTAATATTAGTGAAGAAGAACTTTATCAACGACGTAAAGCACAAAATAGGGCTGCACAACGTGCATTTCGTGAACGTAAAGAAGGTAAATTAAAGGAATTATCAAATAAATTACAAGAAGCTGAAATTTCACGTGAAAAACTTGAAAAGCAATTAAATGATTTAAAGGAAAAGAATATAATGTTAGATATGGAAAATCAAATGCTTCATAGACAAAATGCTCAAAGAGTTTTACAACAAAATCAACAAAGTTTAGTAACAAATGAATCAAGTACAGTTGATTTATTAAATAGTGAATATTCAAATAATAATAACAACAACAATAAAAACGATAGTAATAGTTTAAAGAGTAATAAACGTGATTTAAATTTTAATGAAATTTTATCATTTAAATTTCCAAATACTTCAAAATGTGATTTTATCGATGGTACGATTGATTGGTCTTCACATGGTGTATCAAATAAAAGTCAATCATATGCGAATAAAATTGGCCAATCATATAATTATGATAATGAAAAAGTTTTAACAATTAGTGCAATTTGGGATTATTTAGTTGAATTTAGTAATTTAAATGAAGATTGTTTAATTGATATACCTGGAATTATGAATGAATTAAGAGGGAAAGAAGTTTGTCATGGTTTTGGACCTGCATATCCATTAAATTTAGTTAATGAGATTATTTTAAATTATATTGAAAATGATTCCTAAATGGTTAGGTTATAATAATAAACTCTTATGTATATGAGATTGCTTTATTTATGTATTTTTTTGCCTTAAATATTTACATTTAATTAATTAATTAATTAATCATTTACTTTTCTTTAGTAATAGATAAAATATTTGATATTGAACATATGTGTATATAAATTATAAGCTAAAAAAAAAGAGAAAAAAAAAAGATTTAAAAAAAAAGGAAATTTATAAAAAGTTTAAAATTCTATAAATTTGTTTATTGTTTTTTTTTTATTTCTTGTTTTGAGAAAAGATTGTTTATTAAATTGAATTTGAGTTAATTGACATCATAAGATTAAATCATTAATTGATTTAAGCAGATGAGGTCATAACTTGCCAAACTCTGATTAAATCATCGGTGTAACCAGAGAATAAGTTTTGACCATCAGATGACCAAGCAAGGGAAACAGGTTCTGGAGTCTTACCTTCAGCAACTTCTGGTTTTAATTCATCGGTCAAAATTCTTTCTTGTAAATGGAAGATCTTGATGGAAGTTGAAGTTGCAGCTGCTAACCAGAATCTGTTTGGAGAGAATGCTAAAGCATTAATTTCATCACCAGCAGATAAAGTGTATAAAACATCATTTGAGACTAAATCCCATAAGATGATAGAACCATCTTTACCACCAGAAGCACATAATGATCCATCTGGTGAGATAGTAATACATGAAACGTAACCGTTGTGACCAACAAAGTCAGATAATAAACTTGAATCGTTCATATCCCAGGTCTATGATAAAATAAAATGTAGATAAAAAAGAAAAAAAAGGAGTAATGTTAGTATCATTTGTTTTATTTTTAAAATTAATTTTTTTTGTTTCTTATTTTGATAAAATGCAAATAATCCATCAGAGATCTTGGTGATAATTTAATGTCTCATTCACCCGAAGGTGTCTGAAGTAGCAAATATTATTTGTAACATCATATGGAGAAAAAAAAGAAAAAGAGGAAAAAAACGGAAAAAATAAGAAGCTTTTATTGAATGAATGAAAAAAAAAGTAAAATACATACTTTAACGGACTTATCCCAACCTGCGGAATAAACAATTGTATCCTTTGATGGGGAACATTCAACGGAAGAAACCCAATCTTGATGAGATTTTAAAGTTTGAATACAGTTACCTAAAGCATTCCAAACTTTAACAGACTTATCTCTTGAAGCGGAAACAAATTGTCTGACAGTTCTTGAAATAGAAACAGACATAACATCACCTTGATGACCATCAAATCTAGTAACACATTCACCATCAGAGACTTTCCATAATCTTAAAGTTTTATCCCAAGAACCAGATAAAGCATATCTACCATCTGGAGTTAATTGACAATCTTGAACAATATGAGAATGACCTCTAAGAGCTTTCTTTGCAACACCATATTGATTTTCATCTCTGGTTAATTGCCAAACAATTAAAGTTTTATCTCTGGATGCAGATAATAATAAATCTGGATTTGCTGGACAAGTTGAAAGGGAAGTGACCCAACCGTTGTGACCTTCTAAGGTACCTCTAAGAACTAAAACTTCAGTAGATTCAGACATTGTGTGTATGGTTAACAGGGGAAGGGAAGGGAAGGGAAGGGAAGGGAAGAAAAAGAAAGAATCAATACGAATCAGGATTACAAGAAGAAAGCAGTAGAAGTGTCTTAAAGCAGGCAAGCAAGCAGTCAAGCAAATTTGGAAAAGAAAAATCAGCTGAAATGAAAAGTTGTGTGGTGCGTGGGCAGCAAAGCAGGGCATGTCACGTGCTTGCGGCGAGGGTTTGCTGCGGGTGCTCTGCTGCTAATCATGTTGCAATAACACATACAAGCTGGTAGATAGGAGATAGATAGTAGATAGATAACAGATAGTAGATTCATGCACTGCTATCACCACAGACATGGAAGACAACACAGACTACGTTAAGGAAAGAATAGACTCCATCCACCAGACAGAGCTTAAACTCGTGTCTTTCCTATCCAATATGGCACAACTCGTGGATACAGTCCATGATTCACATGTTAATATGATAAGTGATGATAATAATAATAAATCAATAACTGAATCAGATAAAGTTAAACAACTTATAGGGAATTGTTATGAGGATCTTTCGTTTGCCTCCGTTCATATTCGAAGGGAACTTAAATATTTAGAATTAAAATTACCATTGCCACCAAATTTATCGAAAAAGGCAAGTGATTTAAATAATGAAAAACTTAAACAATTAATCAATGATATTTAATTAATTAGTATCTATTTTATATTTATCTTTTATCTTTTATATAAATAAGTATATAATTAATTATCAACGCTATAATCATCCCATTTATTCTTAAATGTCATTACATTCTTTTTAATCTTTGAATCATCAACCCATGTTAAATAATCTTCTAAATTTCTTGTTATAAGATATGCTGGATCAGTAATTACTTTATTACCAACTCTTATATGACCTTGTCTAATAAATTTATTTGCATCAGAAATATTTTGAGCCATACGAAATTTTACCATCATAACACCAATTCTTCTACGACATAAACTACTAACTGATAATTTATTTTCAATTGAACTAATCTTACTCGTTGTTGGTAAAAGTCCTAAATTATATAATTTTTCAAGTAATAATTGTTCATGTTTGATTCTAAATGGATCATTAGCTTCTAATAATGCTAATTTTCTAGTAACTTGCTTTAATTTACCAATTATTTTATTATATGAATGATAATCATTTCTATTACTAAGTTGATATCGTTGAATTATATCGGATTCTCTATGATTATTATCTTGTTTATAATTATAAAGATCAACTTTCTTAAGAAGCTTTTGTTCGTGATATTTGAGTTTTCTAACCATCTTGTGGATGTGCTGTATTTATTGGTATTGAATAAATATTCAGTGAAAAGGCAGTATTCTTTTATTACATGAAAAACATGAAATAAACTTCTTTGATAAAGAAAAATATAAAAAAAAAATTTGTTTGTGAAAATGAAAAAAAATTTAAAAAGAAGTCACGTGACCGCGTCGATCGACGCGCAGTGTTTTTTCATTTTTTTGCTATTTTTCTTTGTTTCATTCACTTTTCGTTGTTGAAAGGAAATATTAACTGATTTAACACTGAATAACTGAATAACTGAATATCTGAGTAAACACTGCTGACACACTGGTTTAATTATAGTCTTGCTGTATTCCAACCATATCTACCACCAATGATGCAGAGAAGACTCTTCCATTCATCAAGACAAATATATTCACATATCGGTTCATCTCCAGTTTTTGTAACACCAGATGTTAAACTTTCATCAATGGAAATGTTAATTCCAAAAGTTATACCAAAAGGAAGTGAAAAAATTATTTTAAATTCACTTTTATCAATTAAAGGTCCAAAGGGTGAAATTAATTTACAAATACCTGAATTTTTAAAAATTGATTCAACTTCAAATACTTCAAATATTAAAATTGAAATTAATAATGAAAAGAATAAAATTCAAAAATCTTTATGGGGTACTTATCGTTCTTTAATTAATAATGCTGTAATTGGTGTAACCGATGGTCATTCTTCAACTTTAAGATTTAAAGGTACTGGTTATAGAGTTATGATTGAAAAGGATGATAAAGGTATTAATTGGGTTAAAATGAAAGTTGGTAGATGTAATGTTGAAGGTTTACCAATACCTGAAAATATAATTTGTGAAACACCTTCGCAAACTTTATTAGTTTTATCAGGTCCTGATAAACAAAAATTAAATTTATTTGCTGCAAGATTAAGAAATATGAGACCACCTGAACCATATAAAGGTAAAGGTATTTATTTTAATGATGAAACTATTAAATTAAAGGCAAAGAAAGTTAAATGATTGATATTTATTCATATTATCATTTATATTTATATTCATTTGCATCATATGATTTATTTATTTCAACAACTTAATTTAGAATCTTTATATATTTTATTATCCTGTATATATTAATAGTAATGAAAAGTACATGTATACATACATAGATACATGCCCATCTTTCTCTGTATTCTTACTACTCTTCTATACGTCAATACATCGTTTTCATTTATAATAACCATTAAACAGTTAAAAAACTATGTATACCAAAAAGCATATCTTCATTGATTTACCCATCCACTCCGAGATTTTGTGTTTCGTGTGTTTATCAAAAATTTATATCACCTATGTATACATTTTATTTTTTACTTTATCTCCTTATTTCTTAAAATAAAATAAACAATAAATGATAATAACAATTAACAAATGTCTGCTAGATCAACTTATCTTTTAGTTGATAATTCATATCATTCAATTGAAGAAGATGTTAATACACTTACAGATATTTCAAGATTTGTTTATGAATATTTAATTAATCCAATAGTATTTAATAAATCAAATAAAGTTTCATTACTTAAATATCCACAATCAATAAATGATATTGATAATAAACCATTAGATTGGTATACAATAACTTCTTTTATGTCAAAATTAGATTATTTTAATCCAGATGATTCAATAATTGATTTATTATCAATTTTAACTGATATTTTACAATCAATTTCATTTACTGCAACAAAATTAAAAAATTGTGATTTAATTTTAATATCTGCTTTTGATTCAAATTATAATTGGGATTATTTTGGAATTAAAATTAAAAATATATTAAATAATTTTAATAATATTAATTTAATTATTATTGATACAATGAGTTTAAATTCAAAAAATATTTATCATAATAAAAATATTGAAAATTTAATTTCAATAATAAATGATAATGAAAATAACCAAAATAATAATTATAATTATAATAATAATAGCTATTATTATAAATTAAATGAAGCAAAATTGGCATTAGAAAAATTTGAATTTTTAATCCCGAATTTTAAAAAACCAACAGAAATTTATTCATTTACTTTACAAATATTAGGTATACCCGATCTTGAATTTAATATATCTGCATATCCATTTACGAAAAAGACAGGTTTATCAGATTATATTAAAACAACAACAATTAATGTAAATAATTTTGAAAAAATTAAAAACAAATATCAATTTTATTATGATGAAAGAAATAAAAATGGTGAAATTGAACAAAAGGAAATTCAAAATTATTCATTTATAACAGAAGCTTATAATTTTGGTACTTCAAATTTATTAATTACAGATTTACCAAATAATATATTTAATTTAAATTCAATTAAATCAATGATTATAACATCATTTGTACCTGAAACTTCAATTGCACCATGGTATTTAAAGCAAGATTCATTAATTATTTTACCATCAAATAAAAAATTTAAAATTAATAAAGGTTTAATGGATAAAGATTATGCAATTTTTTGTGAACTTTGGAAATCAATGCTTAGATTACGTGTAATTGGTACTGTTAGATATGTTAAAAAAAATGGTTCTGATATTAAATATGGTTTATTATATCCACAAGGTTATATTGATAAAGAAATTGAAAAATCAGGTAATATTAATTTTGGTTGTTTTATATTTATTGAAACAATTTTTAAAGATGATGAAAAATTAGTTAATTTACCAGATTTATTAAAAATGAAAATTGATTCAAAATTAGAAATTGATATTGATAATATGGTTGATTCATTTAGACTTGATAAAGATGATGATCCTATAGATGATAATGATGATATTAAAGATATTAATGCATGTGTTGTTTCAATGAATGAAATACCAAATAATGATATATTTTATCAAATAAGACAATATTTACAAAATACACAAATTAATAATGATAATGAAATAAATCCTACAATATTAACAAATAGAATCTCAAATATACTTCAAAAATATAATAATCCTTTAATGTTAATTGAACGATTAATTTATGTTATATCATATATTGTTTTAAAAAATCATTTATCTCAAAGTGGTGATGATGATGATCAAGAATTACCACTATATAAAATGTATCAAGAACAAGGTTTCCCTGATAAAGTTGTTGAACTTTGGATTAAGAATGCTAAAGAAGGGAATATCTTCTCCTTCTGCGAATTGAACAGTCTGTATAAGTAACTATTTATAGTGTTTTGTGGATATAATTCTCGTAACAAACGTGTGTGTTGTGTTGTATTGTGTTCTCGCTGCCAGTATCCATTCACTGTACTTTACTATACTGTACTACTGGCTATACATACGTGTTGCTTCTTTGAAGGGTTATAAGTTATAACCATCTGAACAACACACAACTGCTGACATGTCAATTGAACTAAACAAAATCACAGTTGGAAACCCAACTACAAAAAGAGCTTTTACAACTCATTTATCATATGATAAGACAAGAAATAGACTTATTTACCCATCTGGTAAATGTGTAATTTTACGTTCTTTAAATAAAGATGGTGAAAATTGGGTTTTCAATAATCATAAATTTAATGTAACTGTTGCAAAAATTTCTCCAAGTGGTTATTATATTGCATCAGGTGATGAAGGTGGTAATGTTTTAATTTGGGATTGCTCTCAACCTGAAATGATTTTAAAATCAGAATTTAAAATATTAAGTAATAAAATTAATGATTTAGCTTGGGATGCTGATAGTAAAAGAATTATTGCTGTTGGTAATGGTAGTGATACATTTGGTCATTGTTTTACTTTTGATTCCGGTAATAGTATTGGTGAAATTAGTGGTCATTCAAGTCAAATTAATTCTGTTGCTATTAAAACAACTAGACCTTATTCTGCATTTACAGTTGGTGATGATTCAAATGTTGTCTTTTTAAAAGGTCCACCATTTAAATTTAATTCAAGTAATAAAATTATTCATAATAATTTCATTAAAATGATTAAATATTCACCTAATGGTAAAATTGCTGTTAGTGTTGGTGTTGATAGAATCATTGCATTATTTGATGGTAATACTGGTGAATTAATTAATTCATTTAAAGATCTTTCAAAAGGTGGTATTTATTCTGTGGATTGGATAAATGATGAAACTTTTATTATTGCAAGTGCAGATGCTTATTTAAGAAAATTAAATATTGAAGGTAAAATTTTAAATGAATGGAGTTTAAAATATCAAATTGAATCACAATTTTTAGGTTGTATTGTTATTGATAATGATAAATTTATTGGTTTAACATTAGGTGGTTCTTTTTATATTTTTAATGATAGTTCTAAAGATCCAATTGAAATTATTGATGCTCATCAAGTTAGTATTACTGCAATGACTAAATTTAATGAGAATGATGATATATTTACTGGTTCTTATGATGGTAAAATTTTAAAACATACTGATGATGATGATTTAATTATTAATGGTGATAATCATCATGGTTTAGTTGTTTCAATTGAAGAAATACTTGGAACAAAATCTTTATTTTCAATTTCATGGGATGATAAATTAAAATTAATAAATGAAAGATTAGAAATTTCTACAATTGATGAATTAAATAAACAACCAATTGATTTAAAAATTAATTCAAAATTTGTTACTATTTTATTTGAAGATGAAATTAAATTTTTTGATTTTAATGGTAAAGTAATTAAATCTATACCATTAAATTTTGAAGCTTCAAGTATTGATATTTCTGAAAAATTTATTATTATTACAGATTCTAAAAACTTTCAAATTCATATATATGATTTAGAGTTTAATTCAATTAATGAATCTAATTTTTTACGTAGTAAACCAACAGTTTTATCAATTTCTCAAAATGAAGAATATTTAGCATGTGGTGATATTCAAGGTAAAATTTTACTTTACAGTTTAAAAGATTTTTCTTTAATTACTTCAAGATGGGCATTTCATACATCTAAGATTAATTCAATTAAATGGAGTCCAAATGGATTGTATTGTTTATCAGGATCTTTAGATACAAATATATTTATTTATTCTGTTGAAAAACCATCTAGAAATATAAAATTTTTGAACGCTCATAAAGAAGGTGTTAATTGTGTTGAATGGTTAGATGAAAATACTATAGTATCTGCAGGATCTGATAGTTGTATTAAATATTGGGATGTTAAATACTAGATTAGTTATATATAAATGTTTTTAAAACTAAGAGAAATTATTGATTTTTAAATTTTTTATAATATATTATATTATTGCTCTATAAAGTGGGTATATTTATTAATTATTTTATATAAAAAGTATCAAATCAAATAGGTGGTTTAACATTAGCAATTGCAATATCTATAACATCATTAACATCGATAACATTAACTAATTGACGTACTAATATAGGATTTGAGCCATATAATAAGGAAGGGTCTTCACTAGGTTCAATTAGATGTAATCTTAATGGTAACATTATCTTAAAACATGTTTTCACTAAAACAGGTGTTACAAATCCAATCTTCAATGTAAATGCTTTAAATTTTATAAAATCAGTAAGATCTGATATAATATATGTTGGTATACCGCCTTTAATAAATCTTGAATATCTAACTTCAATTATTAAATCATAAATGTAAGTAATAACTTCGGTAGTAATAGTTATATTTTTCACCCTTGCTTTTATTTCTTCTAAATTAGTGAATTTAAAAGGTTTAACTGATGGATTTGATAAATCATTAATATTATTATTATTATTATCTCTATAATTTAATAATAATAACGTTTCAAGTTTCTTATCTAATTGAAAATCTGTTGATGAAACTAAAACTAAAGGATATTTTTGTTTTCTAACTTCTTTATATAACGATCGTTGGTTTTCTAATGTCATATTCATTAAAGAAAATACAGATGCACCACCGTCTGTTGGAACAGGTGTTACTTGAGAATTAATTGGCCATCCTTGTAAAATCTTCAATATTTTCTTTACTGTAGCATGAGGATCACTCGATGTCACTAAAATCGGTCTCTCCAGTACTATCGAACACAACGTCACATCCTGTAATTCCACCATTTCTTTTATTACCGGGAGTGTTTGTTGAATAACTACACCGATAGCAGCAAGAAACAAGCTTAACTGTATAAACATACGACAACAACAACCTATTATAAAAGCAGCTTAACAGCTTGTGTGCTTAGCTAAGCAGTCCCACACTTGGGTTTCCTATTTGGGAAAGAAAAATTTTTATTTTCATCTTCATTTTCATTTTCATTTTTCTTTTAAATTTTATGGACATTCTTTTAACTACGGTTTTTCTTCTTATTTGTTTAGGCTTCTGCTGCCATTGTTGCTGTTTCTACTGCTATATAAAGTAATAATAACAAGATGAGTAAATTGGTGCATAACGTTCAGAAAAAACAACATAGGGAAAGAGGTCAAATATCTAGCAGAGCTAGATTTGGTCTTTTGGAGAAAAAGAAAGATTATAAATTAAGAAGTGAAAATTTTCATAAAAATCAAGCAAAACTTAAAATACTTAAAGAAAAGGCTAAAAGCTTTAATGAAGATGAATATTATCATGCTATGACCAATAGGAAAACTACTGAAGATGGTATATTAATTCAAAAGACTAAAAATTCAGCAGATTTAAATAATGATGAAGCATTGTTATTAAAAGGTCAAGATATGACATATCTTAATACAATTGCATCTCAAGAAAGTAAAAAAATTGAAAGAGCAATGAATAAAGGTAATTTATTTAATAGTAATGGTAAACATGTTGTTTTTGTTGAAAATAAATCAGAATTTGATAATTTTCAACCAGAAGATTATTTTCAAACAAGTAAAGAATTATTAAATAGAAGAGAAAATCGTTTAAAAAAATCTCAATTAATTAATTCAAATGTTGAAAGTATTGATATGGATACTTTAGAAGATTCATTAGCACATAAAAGAAAAGAATTGGATGTTCTGAAGCAAAGACTCGAAAGAGAAAAACAATTAATTGATGTTAAAAATAAATTACAATTACAAAGAGAATTGATGAAACCTGGACAAAAGAAAAAATTAATCAAAAATGGCCAAGTTGTGTATAAATGGAAAAATGAAAGAAAAAGATAAGTCTTTTTTTTAAAAAAAAATTCATCTTCTACGAGATTTAAATACAGGAATGTCATCATCATTATCAATATCATCATCACCGATATCTATAGTTCGATGCTGTTTTCTATTAGAGGAGGCTGGTAGTGATGATTGATTTCTAGAATTAGATATATTCTCATATCCATCTAATTTGTCATTAATTCTATTTCTAGGAGTATTAATAGTTCGTATTGTTTGAACTTCTTCGAAAACGTCATCATCACTATCAACAAATAAAGTTTGTTCTCTTCTTCTCTTTCTAGTGTTATGAGATTCAGATGGAAACATAACATCTAATTCAGGAATCATATCATTATTTTGTTCAAGGTTAACTTGAACTTCATTAGATTTATAATTGGAATTTTTAAACTTAACCGTTTTAATAGTACTATCCATGATTGGATTATAACCACTTGTAGATTTCATAAATTTTGAATAATTAAGTCGATTCTCCCATTGTGGGTTATCTCCAAACGATAAATTATAGTTAGAATAAACTTTTGGATTGATTGTATTTTTAGGTTGTAAATTCAATTGAAATTTCTTTATTTTAACAGAATTTAGTGGAGAATTAATTAATTTTTCATCTGCTAATATTTTATCAATTTTAATTTGCTTTGTTTTCTTGAAAATTTCTGCTAATTTATTAGGACCATTATTTTTAGAAGTAAAATTAAGTGAAGAATTTTCTTTTATTATTCCATCAGGTTTATCTAATTTATTCTTATTTTCCTCATTCCTGAGCTCTAATAAAGGTTTAAGTTTTTTTGATGGTGTATCATTCTCAGTCGGTATGGTTCTTTTTAAACTCAATCTTGAAATGTCAAGCAACTGGGATGGTTCTTCTTCTTCTTTCTCTTCTTCTTCTTGAATTAAATTGAATGTCTTGGGTATATTTGTGGAATTCAACGGTTTATTCTGTGTAGTTTGAGATAATGCCTTTTGTGTAGCTTGTGATGTATAAGTTTCTAAATCTTCTAAATCATCAATTTCATCAAACATTCTAGTCAATTGACTCTTCTTAGATCTTACTGATTTTCTGTTTGATAATTGTGAATAAAAAGGTGCAACTTCAGGAATATCAATCGATGGCTTCTTTGTAATTTCATTTTCCATTTTTGATTTAAGTTTTTCTTCATTTTCAAACATTACCAAATCATCATCAATTTCTTTTTCTTCTATAGGACTTTTCTTTTCTTCTTCCACATTTTCATCATTTGTTTCATTATCTGTCATATCGTCATCAAGATTTACCACTTGAGTTTCTATTTGAGGTGTAATATAAATATTTAACTTACCATTAACATTCCATTCCTTTTTTTTCATTTTATCAATCCATTGTGATAATTGTTTTATTTTTCCAATTATACCATTTAAATTTATAAAATCATATTCTAAATTATCTGAAACATCAAAAAAATCACATCCAATTTCATCATTTAATGATTTACTTATTTGAAAATCATTAATTATAAAAATTTTAAATTTCCAAAATGATGATTTAAGTTTTAAAATATTATCTTTTGTTAAAAAAAATGTAGTTGCATGACCACCTTTTAATTCTCTTTTTTCATTATCAAACCATGTTGCTTGACCAACATTAGATATCTCTAATGTATTATCATCTAATACTTTCATATTCATTTGTAATCTTGATACTTTTTTCAAATTAACGTGTAAATCATTATCAGGAGATCGCCCTAAACTGTATGTTTTCCCCCTTTTCAAAACTAATGATCTATAGCCGTCCGATACTTCATCACAAGATAAAGGTATATCAATTATCCACATTTGTATATAAAGTATAATGATCTTCTCTAAGTTAGTAAAAAGTGACAATTTCTAAATCTAAAAGAACGTGTTGCTGATATAAAGCTCAATATATATGTACGGTTGAAAAATGGCGTTCGAGCAAATTTCATGGGCAACCATCTTCCCCATCAAAAAAAAGAGTAGTTTTAGTGGGCTTTCGGTTAAATTCCCACAAACGCGAGCGGGTTTTCTCACTGAGCAGAATGATTTACTGGGCAGCCCGTTGAAATCATGACCCCTGTTCCTCGGAACACCGACTAAAAACATACCGCACCGGGTGACTTACTGGGGAAACTACTAAGATTGTAGGGGGGCCTCGAATTTACTGGGCGAGCCACAAATATACAGGGGGGGGGCTACAAATAATATGGGCGGAAAGCTTTGATTTTTGGAACGGCCGCTTATTAGATTTGACACCGGCTTTTGTGTTGAACGATGGCTTTTTCTAAGACATCTTGCTTAATCAGAAACCAGCTTATTAGACTTTTTTTAATAAAATTAAAATTTTATCTTTAATAAGAAACGTAACGACAAATTTCAGGAATTATTGCTATATATGCATTATGTAAAACAAATAAATCAAGAAAGTAAACATAATGTATTCGGGGCCCCTTTAAAATCTTTCCATTTGCTGTAGGGTAATGATAATTACATACGTATTTATGATAATTACGGTGGCATTTATTATAATTACACATGTATTTTCCAAAAACATGAAACATTAGAACATTCATTATAAGCCTGAGTCTATGTTATGTGTGTTATAAAATACTGACAGTCAGTCAGGACCTCAGAGCTTGTTGATATAATCAGGGTTTACTGCATCTAATCCGAGTGTATTCCATATCTATTCCAACTATACACTTTCAATTGAAGTTTACTGCAACACATGAATGGATGACTCAAGATTGAATAGGCGGTTCAACTAAATATGAACGTATCATTCAAATTTGGGTCGATGAAAATGTAGCTGTAGATGAATATTTATGAATTAGAGCTAGAGCTATTATGATAGACACTTGCAACCACTGCAGTATAACATATAATCAATACAATAAATGTGATAAAACATTTATCCCCAGCAGATAATAGACTTGGTCTTGGTATATTATTGTAAGTTTCAAGAGCTTGCGGATGCCTTTCAAAGACTCCTTCTGAGGCTGTTGGTTGTGGTTGCTCAATAATTGGTCTACCTTCCTCTTGCAATTCGATGTTCTCATAATTGGGGGACGTTTTTATTTATATGTTACAGACTTGGTTCTGAATGCTCAATAAGTATTCCGATCATGAGTATAGGGTGATACAGATAAATGACAAATAGAAAGGTATTTAAAATGTCTTCTCTCAGTAAGTGAAGTACATAGTATTTGAATTTGAAAAACCCGCGGGGTATCAAGGGATACAAAATGTAAAGCTTAATCTGTAACAAATCAAAGGAAAATGAAGAACCTTAGGCATATTTTGTGGCTAGTTTCTTGAATATTTTGCAACCTGCAACCTGCAACCTGTTACTTGTAACCTGTAACAGACTGAAAACTGAAAACTGAAAATTTCCTACATTCTATACTCGAAATCTGAAATATCCTCTAAATTATAGCTTAGGTATGAGGTATGAGAGAGGGAAAGAAAGGGTTGACCACAACAGCTTTTAATTGCTAACTACTGATTACTAGTTATCCAGAACGTTATATCTACCAGAAAATATTAATTACCAATTCAGAATAACTATCTCCTCAGTAACTCGTTGTAGTAATAAGTAATAGTAAGAGTAAAGTTAGATGGTGTGAGAGAAAATTGAAAATAAATAGAAAATCGAAAATTGAATATTTTTTTTCTTTTTTGATCTTTGATCTTTGATATTTTTATTTTTATTTTTATTTTTATTTTTATTTTTGCACTGATTCATGCTTTTCTTCTTTTACTTGCAAAGGTTTCTGATACATCTCTGAAAGTAGGTATCAGGTATAAGATAATAACAATGAGTGGGAAGGTCTTAATAGATGATATGTCTCCTTCTGCAAAGAAGATGCATCATATCATGGTGACAAATGGTAAATCTTCATATACACAAAATGAACTTTTAAGTTTACTAAAATTTGAAAATATTAATGAATTAATGGAAAATGCACAAGTTTTACTTAATAAAGGACTATTAAAGATTTTGGAATCTGATGGAGATGGAGATTCTAAAGAGAAGCAAATTTTATTTGCAGCAATATCCGAACAAGAAGCTAAAAAGGTAAGTAATATGACAGCTGATGAAGCAATTGTTTATTCACATGTTGAAGCAGCTGGTAGAGAAGGTATATGGACAAAGACAATTAAAGCTAAAACAAATTTACATCAACATATTGTTTTAAGATGTCTTAAATCATTAGAATCACAATCATATATTAAATCTGTTAAATCTGTTAAACATCCAACGAGAAAAATTTATATGTTATATCATCTTACACCATCTATTGATGTTACTGGTGGTCCATGGTTTACAGATTCTGAACTTGATACAGATTTTATTGATTCTTTATTGATTGTTATTTGGAAATTTGTTGCACAAAAGACATTTCCTAAATGTTTTAAAAAAAGAGGTTTAATTCCAAATGGATTAAAACAATATAGTTATTCATCTCAATTATTAAGTAATATGGGTACATTATTACCAACTCTTAATGATGTTAATGAATTTATTATTTCATCGGGTATTACAACTGTTGAATTAACATTATCAGATGTAAAATCATTATGTGATGTTCTTGAATTTGATGAAAAAATTGAAAATACAGGTGGTTCTTATAAAGCTACTTGGCAAAGTGTTTTAGAAGCTGGAGGTGGTAAAATTGAAGGTGAAGATTTATTTGCACCTTTAGACGATGAAATATTTAATGTTAATGATAATTATAGAGTTATGGATACTCTTGTCGCAGATAATGGAGAATCTAATGGTAATAATAACAATACAGAGTCACGTGTATACCTTGATTCTTGGATTACTTTATAATTATAATGAAACAAAAATGTGGCATTAGAAAAAAAAAATTGTATAATAGTTTGTCATTCAAAAACAAAAATTCTGAAAATATTAATATTAATTTATCATTATAATTATTTTAAGTAATTTTATCTATAGAGAGGAAAAGAAATAATTAATGAAAAAAGAAAAAAATAAGATAATACAAATTATAAAATTACAAATTACGTAGACTAGAATTTAAATATGGTGGTGGTTGTAATTGTTCTTCAATTTCTTCATAAGCAGGAGGAACAATGAAATTTAACTGTGGTTTTTGTTTTTGCTTTTGCTTTTTAACATCTTGATTAAACTTATCATAACTATAAGAACCTGTAGCATTAAATTTACCGTCATTATTTTTTTGATGTTGAGCATCTAAATAAGTTGGTGGTGGCATTTTACCATCAACACTTTCACCTTTTAAAATTTCAACTTCAGCTTCTAAAACTAATTCAACTTTATTTTTTTTTAATTCTGGTTCCATAACTAATTTTGCCAATTTTCTAATCATTGCATTATCTGCTTTTTCTGCTCTTGTATTAAGTAAAGATTTATCAATACTTTGAGATCTAGTTCTCATACTAAATGAACTAATTATATCTGAAGTATCATTAATTACATTTTCATCTAATTGGGTAATTTCTTCAACTGATAATGAAACTCTAACTTTATGTGATACACGAAAATGACAAATTTTATTTTCAATTTCATTTGTTGTTGGAACTAAAATAACTTCTTTCCTTGATTTTGGATCTTTAACATTATGCTTAATATGAACTTTTTTAATAAAAGTATCTAATTCCCAACATTGAATATCATTTTCAATTATATCAAAATTTATTTCTTCTAATAAGATTGTTTCTGTATGTGCTAAATTTGCATGATATTTTTTAAATTCAGATTCATTAAATAAATCAGAAACATGATATTCTGTTATTTGATCTAAATAAATTTTTAATGATTTTAAAATATAACCAAATGAATGAATTGGTAAAACTTTAATATAAAATTTTAAATAACCACCAATTGCAACTTGTCTATTTGAAACTGCAATTTTATAATATAATAAATTTCTCCATTTACCTAATGATAAAGCATCAGAAGCTGTTGTTGAAGTACCCATTGATTCAGTATCACATTGAACAACTTGAATTGGTAATGGAGCTGTAGTTTTAATTTGACTGATTTTTGTAATTGAATTTGCAACTGGATTAACAGTAACAGAAATTGAATAAGAAGTTGAACCGAAAACATTCGACATTGTCTCTGGTATATCATTTGGTATTAAAAATTGGAATGGATAAGCAAATGAACCTATTGTAAAATAATCAGTATCTAATACTTTATCATTTTGTTTATATTGCCAAGATCTTGATTGACTAAATATTGAAATAAATTTATTCTTAACAAAGGAAGAGTTTGGATCTGGAGCTATATTAATTGGGAAAAATTTTACATTTAAAGTACCATTTAATTGTAATAAAATATGAGAAATTCTAACTGGTTTTTTAATTTCTATACATAAATAACCACGTAATGGAGTAATATTTGAACCTGAATCATCAGTTCTTAAATATAAAATTTTATCTAATAATCTTAAAGATAATGTAAATTTACTTGTTGTTAATATAGTAAATTGACTTCCTGATGGTATTTGTTCTATATCAGTGATTGAACCAACTGATGATATAGAAGAAAGATTTGAATTTGTAATTGTTAAATTTGAATTTTGTGAAGATGTTGAATGTAAATTGGGAATTGACTTTTGTTTTCCTAAAATCTGATTTAACATTGATAAGTTATTGTATAGATAATAATATGTTTGAGGTCAAGAATTAAAATTTGGAGAAGAAAAGGTTATAATATATATTAAAAGAGTTATATTGGTGATCAAATATAATATATTTATATCAAGTATCTTAGTATTGTTAAATGTAAGTTAAACGAGTTATAATTTGTAAATTTCAAGGAAATAAAAAATGAAATTTGCTCTATTAACAAAAGAGGAAATAACAAACAAACAAAAAACCAAATTATTTCTTTTTTTTCTTCGACAAACGATTTAACAGTTGATAGGATTATTCAAAAATATTGCTTTTATAAATATGTATGTATATGGGTATGCTTATATCTATGTATTGTAAAGAAGTATATCTTACAAAGTTCAGCAAATAAAGATTATGATTATAGTATGATAGTGACTTGATAAAAGATGAGAATTAAATTAAATTAAATTAAATTAAATTAAATTAAATTAAATTAAATTAAATTAAATTAAATTAAATTAAATTAAATTAAATTAAAATAAAATAAAATAAATTAAAAATTAAATTAATTCAAGGTTGGACGTTTGATAGAAGAAAGCTGTAGAGAGTATATCAAGCATACAAAGCAGCAATTTGAAAATGGAAATATCAAATTTGCAGTTTTCAGTTTTACAGTTTTACCGCCTCGGGGAATGGCCTGATAAGCGGCGGTTGCCCGATTAGGCAATTCTTTCCCTCCAGAGATTATAAAAGATCAAAAAATGGATACAGCCGTGCTTGTGTCACGTGATCTTATTTTATTTTTAATTTATTTTCTCTTTTTTTTCTTTTTTTATTTTCATTGATGCTGCTGACACGTATCTGGAAATGGCAGAATCTAGTCTCACTATCTTAAAACTTAAAACACTTAAACACTTGAAATGCTCAGCAAAGCAAAGCAAAGCTAAGCAAAGAACTTATCAGATATTCAAAACACTTCTGCTTGTTTCCAATTCCCTAGCTTCACTATCATCACCAAATACAGACAGAACGGGCTATTCTGACAATAGCTTTAAAGAAATTGACTTATTCTTCAAATTCCCATCTCAATTCCTTATTTCATAACTAATGTCTTCTCTCACATCCCTTCCAGGCTCAAGTGGCAAACTTCTTAGAAGAATTCGTAAGTATTAAAATTATATTTCATTATTAACAATCTAACAACAAATTACTAACATTTAATTTTCAATCGATTAACTAATTATTCTTTTTCTTTTTTTTTTTTACTTTTACCTTACAGATCGTGCATGTCGTCCAACTTTAGATGAACCAAATATTGCACTTAATTTAGAAATTTGTGATTTAGTTAACTCAAAACAAGCTTCTTTACCACGTGAAGCATGTATTGCAGTTGTCAAATTAATTAACTCAAGAGATCCTCAAGTTTCAGAATTAGCATTAATTTTATTAGATTATTTAGTTAAAAATTGTGGTTATCCAGTTCATTTACAAATCTCAAGAAAAGAATTCTTAAATGAATTAGTAAAAAGATTCCCTGAAAGACCTCCACCAGCTTATTCAAGAGTTCAAAGATTAATTTTAGGTACTTTAGCAGAATGGGTTCAAACATTATGTAAAACTTCAAGATATAAAGAAGATCTAACTTATATTAAAGATATGTATAGACTTTTAAGGAGTAAAGGTTATGATTTTCCAGCTGTTAAAAAGGAAGATGCCGCTGTTCTTAATCCAAGTGATAATTTAAAATCAATTGAAGAACTTCAAAATGAAGAAAGAATTGCTCAAAGTGCAAAATTACAAGAATTAATTAGAAGAGGTAGACCTCAAGATTTAAAAGAAGCAAATGATTTAATGAAAATTATGTCAGGTTTTAAAGAAGATGAAGCAATGGAGGAAACAAAACAAAAAGTTTATGATGATTTAGAAAAATTAAATAGAAAAATTGATATCTTAGATGAAATGTTAAATAATGCTTCAAATACAGGAAATCTTGATAATAATAATGATACTTTACATGATTTAATTACAACTGTAAAAGTTGCTCAACCAAGAGTTCAAAAAATTATTCAAGAAGAAGAAGGTTCTGATGATGTTAATAAATTATTATCTTTAAATGATAAAATTAATAATTGTCTAATAAAAATAGCAAAATTACAAGGTAAAGATATTGGTGATGTTCAATTCTCATCTTCAAAAAATCCAGTTGCTTCAATGAATTTAATTGATTTTGATGATGATGAACCAACTACAAATTCAAATAATTCAAATTCTGGTTCTAAACCAAATACAAATGATGCTATTAATGATCTTTTAGGTGATTTAGGAGGATTATCATTTGATAATTCAAGTAGTAATAATGGTAACTCAAATTTTGGTGTTGGTGCAATAAATTTACTTGGTACACCTGAACCTCAAGCAGTCTCATCTTCAACTTCTCCATCTAAACCTCTTTCTAATCTGGATATTTTATCTGGTTTTAATTCATCTACTTTATCACCAGGTAGACCTTCAATTCCTTTAAATCAATCACAACAACAGAATGCATTTCCTTTAGCAGCTTCAACTACTTCTCATACAACAACCACTACAAATCAATTGGATCCATTTGGATTTGATTTTGGTTCCGTGTCAACTCCAGCACCAGCATCAACTACATCTATTATGTTATTTGGTGATGATAAAATATCAGTTGAATATACAATTAATCAAAAACAACCAAATTTTGAAGCTACATTATATATTTCAAATAATACATCAAATCAATTATCAAACATTCAATTATCATTGGCAGTTACTAAAAGTTTTGAATTAATTTTACAATCTCCTTCTTCTGTTACATTAAGCTCGTTTTCAAAGAATGGAATTAAACAAGCTGTTACTGTTAAAAGTAAAAATGGTGAAAGTTTTAATACTCTAAAATTTAAATATAAATTAGCATATCAAAATAATGGAGTACCAGCAGAACAATCAGGTGTTGCAACCATTTCTTTCTAATTCACTTCTCATAATTTATTATTATAAAATGTGTTTTGTATTTCTTTCACTCTTTACACAACCCTTCATTGTTTACTTTTTAAGAACTTTCAACATTGTAAATGTAATATATAATATATAATTTTAGAATCCTAATCACGCTTATAATATTTTATTTATGCATATATATCTATTTTATGCATGTAAAAAGTTTTATTTTATCAATCATTTATTTAAACTAGTAATCTATTTGTTAATTTTTTAAAATTTATAATGGCTCATCGTTTTTTTTTGTACTAAAGTAGATATCATTTTAGATAATTAACTATTTTTATTCATTTAATCAATATTTAAAAAGGTTAAAACATTATTTAAAAAACCTATACATATCTAAAATACACAAACGTATATACAAATATAAAAATACAATAAAAAAAAATCATATTTATCAATTACCATCATTTAATGATTGATCATTACCAGTCAGACCAAACAGTTCATCAATTTTATTTAAATCCGCAAAATCATTATCGTTCAGATTTAAACTCAAATCATTAAAATTACCACTACCACTAGTATTACTATTACTATTACTATTAGCATTAGAAGCATTGCCATCATTACTAGCAGGATAGAAATTCATCATATTTGATGCTAGTGAAGAACCAGGTTGAGGTGAAAATCTAGTTGTCATTGATGATGTATTCATTCTTCCATTCAATTCGGTCTTCTGAATTGCAGGTGAAGCACTTTGAGAATTAGATTGAACTTGTACTTGTGCTTGTAATTGTGCTTGCAATTGTGCCTGTGCTTGTGCCTGTAATTGTGCTTGTAACTGAGCTTGTGCTTGTGCTTGTGCCTGTATTTTAGCTTGAGCTTGTGCTTGCATCTGTGCCTGCATTTGTAATTGTGCTTGTAATTGTGCTTGAGAATGTGCTTGAGAATTTGGCTGTGATTGGGATTGAGCTTGAGCTTGAGCTTGTAATTGTAATCTTCTCTGGTGTTCAATTTGTCTTTGGCGGATAACCATTAAATGCTTACGTTGTTGTTCACTGAGTTTAGGGTTCTTGATCAACATATTAAGCTGTTCCAATGTCAATGAATTAACATTTTTCTTACCAGGTGCAGGGGAATTGGTAGATTGTGGTGAAGGTGAAGCCTGATTTGACGTTTGAGACATAGTACCACCATTCGATGATTCATTATTCGCAGCAATAACAGCATGTTGTTTCTCATATTGGGTTTGTTTCGCCTGTTGAAGTTTTGAAATATATGAACTTGCCAATTTTGTGACTTGACTCTTATCTAAGTTCGGATTTTGCACTTGAATCTGGTTGACAATTGCAGAAATTTGAGCATGAGATAAAGTAAACTTTGGCTTCATCGGTTTTTTAATTCCATTTTGTGAAATCGGTATCTTGCCTGATGGTGAAGGAGAAGGTGAGAGACTAGATCCACTTTTAGCAATTTGTAATACTTGCTCCGGAGTTGGTACCGGTGATCCGTGAGAAGTAATTTTGGTATTAATATTGTGATTCTGTGGAGATGACAATCCTTGCGCAAAAGAGCTGGCATGAGAAATTCTTTGAGCTGGGGCCATTTGAGATAGAGATGCATTAGAAGATGATGATACAGGAGATTGATAATTGGAATTATTTGTGCTGTGTTGAATTTGTGATTGATGTTGTAATTGCTGTTGTAATTGTTGTTGTAATTGCTGTTGAGAATGAGATTGTTGAATCTGGGCAGGTGTTTGTTGAATTTGATGTGCCTTCTGCTGTTGTTGTTGTAATTGTTGTTGCTGTAATTGTTGTTGTTGTAACTGTTGTTGATGTTGTTGCAAATGCTGTTGTTGTAACTGTTGTTGTTGTAACTGCTGTTGCTGTGGATGGATTTGTGGATTTAGCTGCTGTTGCTGTTGCTGAGGATCTTGTAGCTGTGACTCTTGATGTGGCGGCTGTTGTTGTTGTAGTTGCTGTTGTTGTAGTTGCTGTTGTTGTAGTTGCTGTTGTTGTTGTATGGACTTTTGACGCTGGGCTAGCTGGCGCTGTTTTTGAATTTGTAAGAACTTTTGAACTTGTTCTGGAGTGAATTGGGTTCCATTTGGAGTTGTTGGACGAGGTGCATTGGAAGATGTAGAAGCTTGACTGTTGACTCTTGATGCTTGTTGAGTGGATGCTACTACATTTGCAGATTTATTATCAAACCTCTTGGTCTCAGTAGGAGAAGGACGATTATTAACTTGACCTCTAATTCTTTGATAAGCAACATTTCTACTTTGCTGAGCATAATTCTCTTGCAAAGCCCTATCTCTATCATTTTTCAACTTTGAAAGATCTTCTGGTGTAGGAGTATCATTTTTCTTGATATCTGGATTTGCCTTTCGTGGTTGAGAAATTGGTTTCTGTTGAGATTCACGCTTCTTCATTAATTTTCTCATAGCATCAAACATTGAAGCCCATCTTAACCTTTTATTACCTCTTTGGATTGAATCAATACCAACACCAAGTGGGGAAATTCTTCTTTTAGTAGTAGCTTGAACTTGATGTGCAGATTCCAACCATTCTTTTGCCGCAAGAGCATTCATACCTCTCATATCAGTGAACTGAAACTTATCATTTAGTTGGATATATCTTTCAAAACATTGCCATGGAGTTCTCCTTTCAATATTTGAAGTGTAACTTCTTGTTGGACTAGACGATAAATGAGCAGAAATTACATCCCAGTTAAAAGAAAATTCAGACACATACTTTATTAAATATTTATCATCTTGTGGTAACCAAATTGTTGGAATTCTAATATTCAATTGTTGAATTGGTGGTGGCTTTGGTGGCTTTAAAATATTTATTCTCCTATATGGACCAAACAAACCATTTTGACATCTGAATGATCTCTTTTCATTATCATCAATCTTTCTAAATAAAATTTTCTCATATTCCGGCTCTTCATCTACTGGGGGTAACATTTCCGAAACATGACCATAAAGTTCCTTTTCAATCAGATGATCTTTTTCCTTTTCACTGAATGGAAGATAGAAAGATAAATTATTAATCACAGCTTTTTCCGTAATTGAAAAATCATTATAATTAGCATAAACCTTAAATGGGGTATCTCTTTCAGAAAGGATTTGTTCATAATCAGATTGAGAAAATACAGGTATTTTGGAATTATTATTCATTTTATCTCCAGAAATTGAGTTATCAACATTATCAATTGTTTTGTTAATTTCCACTGAATTACTAATTTCATTTTCAATTTCTTCAAAATCGATATCCATTTTAGATTGTGTACCATCATTAGATATTTCTTTCTCCTTTTCATTCACTTCTTTCATATTCTCTTCAATCTGTTCATCAACAACTTCATTAATATTTTCATCCCCTTTAGCAGTTATATTGACAGTTTCTTCATGCTTATCACCTAAAATCTTATCTTTCTCTACTTCTTTCTCATTGAATTCATCAACAGCTTTTTCTTCAGGTAAATAAACAATCGGAGTTCTTTTAATACAACAAACTTTACCATATGACCAATAATCTTGAACAGATTGAGCTAAATAAACACATTGAGCCAATTTATAACGTCTTGCTTCTTTATAATCAGTTGCTAACCATTTTGCTTCAGAAATCAAATTATCCCAATGTGTCTTCTTACCAAATTTCAAAAATGGATCAACAATCTTTCTCGGTTGCCTCAAAGACCAACTATTTTTCCTTTTCAATTCTTCAATTCTAGAGTGTAGTACAGCAACTTTACCCTCAACTAAAGAAGTCTCAAAAGCATCAGTAGTTAATGTTTTATGAGCACGTAATAAAAGCTTTTGTAATTGAAGAGTTTGTTGATGATAATATAATTCAGTCAATGAACGTGCCTCTGCTACCTTATGTGGTTTCCTTTCAGGCATTAACGCAATCATCAATTTCTTAATATCGACATCTTTATATTCGAGATCACGATTACAATGATCATCTGCACGTTTAGGTGGAAATTCAGCAGCATATTTGGCAATCATGGATGAAAGAGTTACTTCATTAGGATCAACATAAGTTTCATACGGAATTTGTTGAGCATCATCAACTAATATTTGATCTTGTTGTTGGATTTGCTGTAAGTTGGAATCAGGTTTCTCTATTGATACAGCCTGTGATGCACTTTGAACAGATTCCGTTACAGTGAGTTCACTGGATTTTGAAACAACTGTTTCTTTATTATCAACTTCTATTTTATCGCCATCATCTAATTTTGCTGGTCCAACTTGGCCAGTTGTTTCAATATTTGACGATTCAGTATTAGCTGATGGGAAATGATTTTCAGAAACAGAATTTTTAATTTGGACAATCGTAGATGTAGGTGATTTATTTATTTCTGTAGATTCGGTATTTGTATTATCAAGTTTTTTTATTTGATCCTCTCCATAATTAACTTCTTTAGTAGAATCATCCTTTATTTGTTGTTGTTTCTGCTCTCCTGTCTCTCCTACATCAACAACATATTCTTCTTTTTCTTCTTCTTCTTTTCTTTCACCCATGCTCTTTTCTTCCTCCTCTGCCTTTTCTGCCTTTTCTTCATTTTTTTCATTTGCTACCTTTATTTTTTCCACTTCCTCTTCTTTCACCTCTTCCTCCTTCTTATCTTCTCGATCTTCCTTCTTCTCATCTATCTTTTCTTCTGCTTCTTCTTCTTCTTCTTCTTCTTCTTCTTCTTCTTCTTCCTCTTCTGCTTTCACTTCTTCTGCTCCTTTCAATTCTTCTGCTTCTTTTAATTCTTCGACTTCCTTCTTTTCTTCAACTCCTTTTTCTACTTCTATTCGTTTCACTTCTTCGGTTCCTTTATCGTCTTCTACTCTTTTCAGTTCTTCTACTTCTTTCAATTCTTCTGTTCCTTTCAATTCTTCCACTTTCTCTCGCTTTTCTTCTTCTTCTACTTCAGATTTTTCTTCTGTCATTTGAATTTCTCCATATTCTTCTATTTTATCTTCTTTAACACTTAATTTTGGAAGATTTGAATCAGAATTATCAGTATTTATAACAATTTTATTCAATTCATCATTAGTTTTTTTAATAATATTTTCATTCTTATCTTCAAGTTGAAAAGTAGTTTCAACAATTTCCTTTGAAAGTTCATCTGTTGATCCTATAATTATTGAAGTTGCAGTTTGAGTGGGTATTGATAATGGAGATGGAGATTTAGGTTTTGAGTTTAATTTAATATTTTTCAAATTTGTATTAGATGATGATGGGGATATTTTTTCTAATATATTATTATCTGAACCAGAAGTTGAATGTTTAATTGTTGTTGATAATGGTTGTTGTGGTGGCGAAGGTGATGAAGAAGAACTCTTTGGCCTTGATATAATAACATTTTGTTCAAAAAATTTTTCAGAACTATCAACTCTCTGGATTTTCTTAGGAGGTTCAACTGACTGACTATTTGATCTTGATAATATTGGAGATGATTTTCGTTGCTGTTGTTGTAGTTGAGGTTGCGGCGTTTGTTGCGTTTGTTGAGTTGGTGATTGTTGTTGCTGCTGTTGTTGTTGTTGCTGTTGAGGTGATAATGATTTTCTAAAAATTTTCTCTTTAGAAAGAAATGATATGTCAAAGATATGACCATTTTCAAGATCATTCTTTTCAAGAAAAGCCATCAATTTATCCTCTATATGTTGAACATGATCGCCAGATATTGGAACAAAAGGAAGTCTTGCAACACAATATAATTCTGACAGTTTCCGCTTTCTATCTTTAATAATCTGTGAACATTCTTGTTTCCTCTTTTCAATTGATTCTAAACGTATTCTATCCATTGAATAAGAATGAGAATTTTGAGTATTTGATGAAGAAACACCTGCTGTTAAATCTTTGGAACCATTTGAAGAATTGTTAGATGATAATGCACCACTCGATGAAGTAGATAACGGTACGTTGGTGGGTGTTGTTGACATGGTGTGTATATTTAATGTGATATTAATATTAATGTATGTATGTATGTATATATCGTTGTATAATAAAGGAGCCTCCTACTGTGTATTCAAAGGAGGGTGGTTGATAGGTACTAGATAAATAACACCAAGATTCGTTGAGTTGCCTATACTATATGAGACCCTTCCTTGGAGATAAACAACGCACAGTATTGAATAGTAGGTGTGTGTGCAAATATGTCTCCTGCTTCTGTAAAGAAAGGAAGGTTGTTTAAAAATTAGAGGTGTTGTTGTTGTCTTCTGTTGGAGCTGAGCTGAGTTGAGTAGAAAGTAGAAAACTGAAAACTGAGAAATTCAAAATTCAAAATTCCAACTTTTCGT